>JAKUCV010000878.1:3825-42456 GCA_028386065.3 Turnera subulata | reverse complement strand
AGTTTTTCTGTTATTGGGCCATTGGGCCGGTTTTATTACTATTGATGTTGGGCCATTGGGCCGTATTGTGGTTTATTATGATGGGCTGTCGAGCCCGAGTTTTTGTTATACACACTGTATGCTTGGGTTTATTTTGTTGGGTTGTCACAGTTCCGGCTCGGGTTTACTGTGTACGGTAAATTCGGGTCGGGGCGTTTCACCTCTCCTCAATCTCCTCTCCTTGTCGTGATCAGTTTTACGGATCAATGACACAACCAACTAGGACATCATTACAAACTTTTTTTAGGTGCCACTACTAATTAAAATTTAATAAAATAAAGATCTACATTATACTAAACATCCCAATAAAAAAACTTTTGTATGATAATTAACTTGTGTTTTAAATTTTTTATCACAAGATTCTTTTTATCGAGATACTTAGTAGAATATCGATATTTGTTTATTAAGTTTTGATTGGTACAGTATACGCAACTCAGTGCTAAGTTGATGACGTCTAGTCGTAGATGGGTAAGGAGATGATGTCCTAGCCAATTGTGCCTTTGATCAGCAAAACTGATGAGAACCAAAAGAGGACGAAGAGAGGATTTGCTAATGATATACTTTCGTTAGCTGGGAGTTTTATTTGTTTCCAATGCGTACATGCTTTTTTTTTTTTTGTCGAAAATGTGTGTACAGTACATGCTCTTTGGATATGCAACGGGGAAGCTGATATTGTTGCACATATGTCATACTTCTGTAAAGATCCATTGTTTCTGGGATTTCGCTTCTGGTTTTTATTAAATGGAAAAGCCTTCATCGGCCACCAATTATATTCGCCCCCGGACGTTTCTCAAAAAAAAAAAAAAATCCCTGGAAAAGTAGGTGAATGCAAGCTTTAATTGCTGTTGGTGTTCATCTTTTTTTTTTTTTAAAAAAAGTTGCAACTGGTGATGTCACGAATAATGCGCTTGACGTAAGGTGGATAATTAAAATATATATGGGTTTGTGGAAAAAAAATTCTTTGTTCTCTAACTTAGTTTAGATTTTTGTACATTATTCTAGATCTTGACACGTAGAGAGATAATTTACACACTACCATCATTATTGGCAGTCACTAGTAGTTCGTTGGAGTAAAGGTATAGCCCCAGGAAGTTTCCGACTTACCATATTTTTGGCAAAAACAATTTCCTACTTAGTTTCCTACCTATTTTGACGGAAATATTTAACATGGTTTGCTGAGTCATCAAAGAAAAGATTAATTAAGTGAATCCTAGCACAAACCTACAAATGGCAGGTTTCAGGAATGTTCTCCTATGATGTGGTCTTGTGGATATAGGATATGTTGATCAGGCTTTCACTTGGACTAATGGACACCCCTCTCGGTCCAAATACCATCTATGAATGAATTGATCGTGGGGTGCCCACTGATTCTTGGCTCACAATGTTCCCCGACTATAAACTTATCCATCTCTATAGACACCACTCTGACCATAACATAACCCCATCCTTCTCAAATAAAACTACCAAAATAGAAACCAGACCCAACCCGGCCCTCGCCCATTTCGGTTTGAATCCATGTGGACCCGTGATCCTTCATTCCAAGCTGAGGTCCTCTCTGCATGGGCTTCCCATCCGGATTCATCTGACTGCCCCTCAATCCCTGATTAAATCAAACATTGTGGTACCCACTTCACTTCCTGGCAAAAAAATAAATTTGGTTCTGTTAATAAACAAATCCGTGATATCACTACTAGACTACAACGTGCTCAATCCTTCCGCCCACATCTCCAATATCCAACGAAAATAGCAGAACTACAACTTGCTCCTGACGAGCTTCTCCGTAGAGAGGAACTCATGTGGTCCCAACGATCCCGTGCAGAATGGTTGCTAAAGGGTGACCGAAACACCTCTTACTTTCATGGAAAAGCTACTTATAGAAGGAGAGTTAACCGAATTAAAGGCCTTGTTGATGAGACTGGAATGTATCAAGTTGGTCAAACTCAAACCGAGTCAATCCTTCTACAATACTTCACTTCCATATTTTCATTTGAAGGATCTCTTTCTCCAGAATCAGTGCTTGCCTCTGTCTCCCCATGTGTTACTGAGTCCATGAATGAGCAGCTCCTTCGCCCTATCTGTTGAGAGGAGGTTGAATTTGCTATGAAACAGATGCATGCCACGAAAGCCCCTGGACCTGATGGGATGTCCGCTTTGTTCTACAAACAATATTGGGATGTCGTCGGTAATGAGGTTGTCTCTTTTGTACTTTCATGTCTTGAGGGAAACATTGATTTGTCGTGTGTCGATTCTACTTTCATTACTCTCATTCCAAAAATTAATTCTCCTGTCAGGCCCAACCAGTTTCGACCAATCAGCTTATGTAGTGTTTATTTATAAACTGGTATCCAAAGTTCTTTTGTAATAGGTTGAAACGAATTCTACCACGTATCATCAGTCCTCAACAAAGTGCTTTCTTGCAGGGTAGACAAATAACTGATAATGCTATTCTGGCTTTTGAAATATTCCACAAAATGCATACTAAAACCAAGGGGCATCAGGGTATTTTAGGGCTCAAGTTAGACATGAGTAAAGTTTACGATAGGGTTGAATGGTCCTTTTCACAGCTCATGATGTTGCGGATGGGGTTTTCTCCCATATGGGTTAATAAAATCATGTCATGTGTTACTTCTGTCTCATATTCCATTCTTGTCAATGGTTCTCCTTCCCAATCTTTTCAGCCTACTCGTGGTCTTCGTCAAGGAGATCCTCTGTCTCCCTATTTATTCATTCTCTGTGCTGATGCTTTTTCTGCTTTACTAACCCAGGCTGAGAGACACTCTATCATTCATGGTGCAAAAATTTGCCATCAGGCACCTCCTGTGAGTCATTTATTTTTTGTAGACGACAACATTATTTTTTGTCGTGCAAATCAAACTGAAGTGGATGCTATTCTATCAATCATTCATCAATACGAACAAGGTTGGGGCCAGCGGATTAATTTTGAGAAATCGGAATTTACCACAAGTCGAAATGTTGCAGCTAACAGAATTGATTTTCTCCAACAAAGGATCGGTATTAACTCTGTGGACCGGCTTCATACATACCTTGGCTTGCCAACGATGATTGGTAGATAAAAAAAGGCAATATTTGCTACTGTTCGTGATCGTGTGTTCAAGAAATTAAGTGGGTGGAAGGAGAAAGTATTGTCCAAGGCAGGCAAGGAGGTGCTCATCAAATCGGTCATTCAAAGCATTCCATCATATGTTATGAGCTGTTTTATTCTCCTTAATTCTATTTGTGAGGAGATTACTAGAGCCATTAGACGATTTTGGTGGGGTTATAATTAAGGATGCAAAGGCATTTATTGGATAGCATGGAATAAATGATGTCTTGCCAAGCAATATGGCGGCATGGGCTTTCGGGATATTCATTCTTTTAACCTTGCTCTTTTGGCCAAGCAAGCCTGGCGCATCCTTCATCAACCTCGCTCGCTTTTGGCGACTGTTCTTAAAGCAAAGTATTTTCCTACGGGTGATTTCATGCATGCACAGTTGGGTTTTAGGCCAAGTTATGTTTGGAGAAGTTTATTACAGGGTCGAGATGTTTTAACAGAAGGTGGTGGCTGGGTGGTTGGTGATGGTTCCACTATTCGAATGTACCAAGATAAATGGCTCCCTGGTCCTTCTTTTTTCCACTGTACTTTCTGCTCCATGACATGCCAACCCAAATACTAGAGTTAATGCTTTTGTGGATGGTGATGTCTCCTCTTGGAATATTGATCTTCTTCAGACTGTTTTACCTGCTTCAGATATCCATTGCATTAAATCCATACCTATCAGCTCTACTGTATGCGATGATTTTATTTGTTGGCCACATACTCACCATGGGTTTTATTCTGTTAGGAGTGGCTATCACTTCCTACTTTCGGCTTTGGCTCAGGATGCTGATCGGTCGGAGTGGTGGAAAACTATATGGCAATATTTGTCTTTGCCTCCAAAGGTCCTTCACTTCCTATGGCGGTTTCTCGTAATATCTTGCCCACCAGAACCCGCCTTTGTGAGAGGCATGTGGAAGTCCCTTCAATGTGTGTTTTATAAGCAGCTCAGCCTGAAACTTGTACGCTTCTATTTCGCGATTATAGTGTTATCCAAGAGGTTTGGCGTGGCTCTGGGCTATCTTTCCCCTCATCCTCCCAACAGGATGTATTAACTTTGATAATGGAGATTTTTGAGACAGTCCCCTCTGATACTTTTGAGGATATTATCATGACTATCGGGTTTATTTGGAAGGGCCGCAATGATTTTATTTTTAATTCTAAGCCATTCAGACCCCTTACTATTGCAGCTGCAGCAGGCTCTTTTATTGTATCTTTCCGTACAGCTACCCAATCTGATATTCTCTCACCAAATCCTTCTGATTCGGCTCCTCCTGATTAGCATTGGCTTCCTCCCCCTACGGGTGTGATCAAAGTCAATTCAGATGCAGTATGTTCTCCTTCTGCGGTCGGCCTAGGGTTTATAGCCCGGGATTCTGCAGGCCGTGTTGTCTTCTGTGAATACACACGGATGGATGGTATCTTCTCGCCACTGGAGGCGGAAATCCTGGCTGGTCTTGAAGCTTTGCGGCATGCTTTATCATTGGGATTTTCAGCACTCACATGGGAATCGAATTGCTTGCAGGTGGTGAACAGTATCAACCAAGGCTCTGTCCCTTGTACTAGGGCACGTATTTTACTACTTAATGTCTTAAGTTTGTTACCTTCTTTCCCTCTTTGGACTTGTGTTCATGCTAGGAGAGTGTGTAATGAAGCTGCTCATGTTCTTGCAAAACTTGGTCTAACTGATGTGCCTTGTTTGTGGGACACGGGCATGCCTTCATCTCTCCATGACATTATTGTACGTGACAATTCCAATTAATCATCTATGGCAATATCGTTTTCTCAAAAAAAAAAAAAAACATTTTTTAAAAGAAATTCTACTAGTTGATTAATTGAAAAATTGTACACATTATGATAGTGGGAAATAAAAAGTACACATCAAGTAAAAGAGGAAAACTCCTGTGAAATGCCGACAAAACTCAATCATACACATATTGCTCTCATTCCAAAAGTTCAAGCTCCTGAGAACATGCAGCAGCTCCGCCCTATTTCACTCTGCAATGTTCTATACAGACTTATATCGAAGGTGCTCGCCAACAGATTTAAACAAGTTCTCTCCCCAATCATCTCTGAATCTCAGAGCGCCTTTGTGCCAGGGAGACTCATTACCGACAACATTGCCATTGCTTTTGAAATGTTGCATACTTTATCTCTGAAATAATCTGTTGCGGATGGTTACATGGCAATAAAGTTGGATCTTGCAAAAGCTTTTGATCGGATTGAGTGGACTTTCTTGGAAAAAGTCATGCGAAGGATGGGTTTCCACGAAACATGGATACAACTTATGTTGATGTGCATTACAACGGCTACCTATTCTGTGAAACTAAATGGGAATATGGTTGGTTATATTAGACCCACAAGAGGATTACGACAAGGGGATCCTATCTCCCCCTATCTCTTCCTTTTGTGTGCTCAAGGTCTATCTATGCTCATCAGAGAAGCAGAGGAGAGGGGAGACTTTGAAGGTTTTGCTGCAAGTGTTGATGGACCTAGGGTGTCACACTTACTATTCGCAGATGACTCTATTATTTTTGCCAAAGCGACAGTTGGTGGAGCCCGTGGTATTGCAAAAACTTTAGAGAAGTTTGAAAGAATCTCGGGGCAGAAGATTAATCTTCATAAATCTTCCATCCAATTCAGCCCCTCCTATGGTGATGATCTGAAGACTCAAATAAAGGCGCAACTTGGAATCACTGAGGAAGCAAATCACCTCAAATACCTAGGTTTACCTCCTCAGCTTGGCAGATCAAAGTCTGTGGTTTTCAAGGATACAAAAGCGAGGATATGGAACCGCTTACAGAGTTGGAAGTGCAGCTTGCTATCGCGTGCAGGGAAGGAGATTCTATTGAAAGCCGTAGCTCAAGCCATCCCCTCATATGCAATGTCAGTATTCAAACGGCCCAAGAAATTCTGTGATGATGTGAGCTCGATGATGGCAAAGTTCTGGTGGGGACAAAACACTGACTCAAAGAAAATTCATTGGCTGAAGTGGAGTGACTTATGTCGACCCAAGGGACAGGGGGGCCTAGGCTTCCGCGATCTTCATCTTCTTAATCGAGTTCTTCTATCCAAGTTTGGATGGCGTCTTTTAACGGATCAGAATAGTCTTTGTGCTAGAGTCCTCAAGGCGAAATATTTTCCAAACTTAGACTTTCTGCAGGCTGGCTTGGGCTCGAGGCCATCCTACTTATGGCGCAGCATTCTTTATGGCAGAGAGGTGCTTAACAAGGGGCTTGTACGCAGAATCGGAAATGGCCAAAATACTCTTCTTTCAGATCCTTGGATCCCGAGACCATGGACACATAAGCTTCTTTACATCCCACCATCTTTTCAGCCAAATCTCACCGTAAACTGCCTTATACATGGTTCGAAACCTGAGTGGAATGAGCCCTTAATCCGAACTTATTTTCACCCGGTTGATGCTGATGCCATCCTTAAATTACCTTTATCCATTATCTCTAGCAGGGAGGACTCTTGGCAATGGTTCTTTTCTACTACAGGTTATTTTTCTGTCAAATCTGCGTATCACGCAGCAAGATCTTTTGATGAAGATGTCACAAGGGGAAGGCCTGCAACCTCTCTCCCCTCAACTTCAACCCACAAATTTTGGAACAAGATGTGGCAAACACCTGTAGCAAACAAAGTAAAACACTTAATATGGAGACTAGCCCACAATTGCCTTCCCACACTAGGAAATCTACATCGCAGACATATTGTGGCATCCCCAAGCTGTTCACTTTGTGGAGACACCGAATCTGCACTTCATGCAATTCTGTTCTGCCCTCATGCATGGAGCACACGGAGACACACTCCTTTTTGCATTGACTCGGATGACAGGTTTCTATCCCCTTTGGACTGGCTATGGAAGATGCATCAAGACACAGACCAGGAAAGCTTTGGTGCGCTTATGGTGATATCTTGGAGTATCTGGAACAACCGGAACCGACTTCGTCTTGGTCAAACCTGCAGAACAGCCAAAGACACTGCCACACATGCCCTCTCTTACTGGCAGGAATTTGTGCAGGCAAATGAAAGGAAGAAGAGACTGAAATCACATGTGCAGCAGCCGGAATGGCACCATGAACCAAGCATCCAGATATCTCACAACTCCTACCGCCTGAACACTGATGGAGCCACTTTTCAGAATGTTGACAAAGGGGGTACTGGTTACATACTCCTGACCGCCCAAGGTTCTTTTGTTGCTGCAGGTCTGAAAACTTATGAAAGTATTGTTGACCCCTTGCTCTTGGAATTTTTAGCCATGCGTGATGGCTTGCTGCTTGCCAACCGAATGGACATCAGGGAAATCTTGGTTGAGACTGACTCTCAAATTCTTGCTCAGTCTGTTCGGGATGCTACCCATGATCTGTCATATAGATCATCCATCTTGGAAGATATTACCTCTTTAGGACACACTTTTGCCTCTTTTGAATGTACTCATGTCCAACGCACTAAAAATTTTGCAGCACACACTCTTGCAAGGCGTGCTGTTGATTTTGGCTTAGAATATATTTGGCTGGACTTTGCTCCTCCCTTTGTATTAGGAGCAATGCAAGGCAATCTGTAACCTACTCTTCCAAGAAATAAATGAATCGACTTATCATCAAAAAAAAAAAAAAGTAAAAGAGGAAAACTAGTACATAAAATGTTAGAATCTTTTAAGCATATGGTAGAAATCACTATGTGTGTAGTTAGTTTTATAAACGGATTAAATAGATAATTCGCCTTTGCATTATCCTAAAATGGTAAGGTTAGTCTCTTACCTTGTTTTCATTTTCAATATTTTATATTCCCTTACTATTTTAAAATGATAAATTTAGGCTCTTCTTTCCATCAAAATTGTGAATTAGTAGACGTGTCATTATCTTTGTCTCTTGCCAAAAATATGCTAATCCATTGGATTAGCCTGATATCAACTAAGAGGGATCAAACTTACTATTTTAAAATAGTAAAGAGATATAAAATATAAAAAAGTAGCGTTAAGGAGTAACCATACATTTAGTCCGTTGAATTAAAACCACTATAGTAACCAATGTTGGCTTGGATTGTAAGGAGTTTAGTGCCCAATACTTACCATAATATATCTTACGTACAGCTCACCGTATTTCATTATAATCAGAACCTCTATTTATTTCCTTTGGATATTCATTCATGAGAAGAAGGGTCAAAGGGCAGACTCTTCTTCTCATGAATGAAGTTTATACTTCTTAGACCAGAAAAAAATTTCTTTGGATATTACAGATTTTCATCAAAGATGTGACATGGCTGCCGCAGAAATATCCTCAGCTAATTACCAACCAACAGCAATAAAAAGATATGCATTTGTCAAGCTTCGTAGGCCAGATAGTTATATGAATGTTGTCTGCAGACATAATTTTTCATGTCAAAGAAATTGACTAGTTACTTATCTCTATTGAAAAGTGAAAAATTGAAGAAGTGGAGCCATGAGTTTTAACCTTCGACCTTTGTTGAATTGCGGGTGGGGGGTGCGCGGGGTGGGGGGCGTGGGGGTGGTGGGGGACATACTATAATACTGTAGATCTTGGGGGCCTGACCCCTACTTGCCCCCACCCCTCTGGATCCGCCCCTGCCTGAAAGTATCTATGACGATACATTTGGAGATTGATATTGATATCGCGGCGAAGATAAGAGCACGACCAATAAGTGACGATAAAATAAACACTTCATTAAGAATCTTAATAAATTATTATGAGAGTAAATATGTGCAAGCCATGTGTTAAGAATTTTATAAATTATCATGAAAATAAATATGTACAGGCGATGCACGAGACACTAAGTGATAGCACACACACCTACAAGAAAAATTAGAGCCACCAAGCGATAGCACCAGACGCTTACAAGCATTAACAAAATTAACACCACACCTACAAAATTCAAAAAAAAATAGTGGCACCAGGAAATTTTTATTATATAGACTCCCCATTAATTAGTTTGAATTTCTATTTATGTTAATATAATATCTTTAAGGGTTTATTCTTTCTATTTTTGAGTTTATTTATTTCTTCAATATATCTGTGGGGTTTTTTTTTCTTCTTACGATTTATATTTTATAATGTAAGGATCCAGACTAAATCAATCCCTTTGGCCTCTTCATCTTATTCACATTCTCCCTAACCAATATCTAACCATCAAAGGAGTCGTTACCCTGATTTTATTTCTTGAAAAAAATCCAGGGAAAAACCATTAGGCATCATTAGGCAACAACAAAAGGGACTGATCTTAAGTGAATCAGAGATTGTTGGATTGGACAGTTCGTCACAAGTAGGAAGGTGCTAGGCACCTACCCATGTTGGGGCGAAATCTTATGCAATAATTGAATAAAATTGTATGCCTTATGTTATGTGCATAATATGGAAACAAATCACAGCAAACAAAATAAACAATTGAGATCTTAAAAAGAAGGGGGTGAGAAAGAAATTTGGCTTGCATCTCCTTGGCAACTTGAGACAACCTATGTACCCGAGTGACCAGGTTCAAAGCCATGCAGTTCTAACAGTTTATCAACACAAATCACATCATCATATCAACATCAAACATCTCAGCATCAATATATCATCAAATCAGCAGCAATCCACAAGATTCAAAATAAAAAAGGGCTAGAACACTTACTTGAGTTTCTGGACATAAACTATCAGTCGAATTCAACTGGATTTTGAATAAAGAAAATGGCCGATTCAGCTTCTAGGCTCAGCAACAAAGTTGCAGATCTTCCTCTTAACTTTCTAAAGAGTCCAAGATTGCAGCAATCCGACGTCTAGAGCTCGAGAGATGAATTAATAACCGAGACTGCATGCATCAGGAACCTCCACTCGGATTCTTGGCTTCCGGATTGCCTTTGACTGCTTTCCTCCTCTTTGATCAGCTGCTACTCCTTCATTCTCCTCTCAACAAAATTTCTCCAGAATAACGGCCCTTAAAAGTGTTTCTAGGCTTGGAGAATTAGGGTTTCTCCAAGCACTCTAGCTTAGGGGTGTATGCATTCTAGTCGGCGTGTTTCACGCGTTCTTGCCTTTTTAATCCCAATTCTCATTAAATCCGGCCTAACTTGATTCTCACGCCCAATAAATAGCATACCAGACCAGAAAGTATCCTTTTCTTGATTACTACTCCTAAACTTTTCGTATGTCATTAATATACTCCATTCATTCTCTTTCCATATACTTTTTACCACAAAAACACATACCATATAAAGGATAATTTAATTCTAATTCTTGTATGAAATTCAGAACTAAAATTAGGTAGCAAGTAATGTGTTTTTATGGGCCAAAAATTCTGGAGAGCCCATATCTTATTAATTTAAACCCTAAACATATTTTTAGTCCAATATTAAATTATCTCATTAATATTGGATTAAACGGGTGAGCCAAATTTGGATGTTCACAGATAAATCAAAGATTTAGCTGATTATAAATATCTATGTATGGTAGGGTCTTTGTGATGCAAAACCTGCAAAACAGGAAAACAAAAGGACATCGGGGGTGTCCAGGGTGCGTAACCCTGGAGGCTCTCCGATGCCTATGTCAGAACTAAACTCGCTTTAGTAAGTAATAAGATAGAGGAGATTGATTAGTTCTATTTTGCGTATCTTTATCCAGGTTAGGGGGCTATTTATAGAAGATTGGAAGTTTTTGGTACAGACATGAACCTCAGTGTGTGCACTTGACCTCAGGGTCTTGATGTGGACCTAAACCTCAGGGCGTAGGCCTGAATCTCAGGGTCTTAGTGTGGACTTAAACCTCAAGATGTAGACCTAGACCTTATGGTCTTGGTGTAGACCTGGACTATAAGGTCTGATGTAGACTTGAACCTTAGGGTCTTATTTGAGTCTTTTAGACAATAATTGATTGTTTCATATATAAGCAGAAGGAGGGGAGGGGGGCGGAGGTCAGGTTGGGTGGGAATAGGTAAAGAAGATGAGTATGGTGTAGTGGGAAGGGAAACATGTGATAAAGGAGGGGGAATAGAGGGTGATAGCGAAACAGGGTGAGAGTTTGTAGGGTCTGGTTTATCAAAAAGGCAAAAAGGATCCCGAGAATCAAGTAGGGACAGGACTTGCACTGGAGATGGCAAGTGAGAACAATTAGTGTGTTGACTAATTATAGGGATTTGGGGGATAAAGACCTTAGTGGGGGATGCCCTCAGTGAGTTACCATATGGAAAGTCAGTCTCCTCTTCTGAGTCAATGTCGGACCAGTCATCACATTCACGCACCAGAAGACCAATTTTCTCACAACCATAACAAAAGTTTTAGGGAGTTTTGCATAATTAAATGGAAAAAATGAATGACTGTGCATGAGTATTTCGACCCTGTATTTCGCACATCAACGGCTTAGTCACGTCAAGGACAATACAAGCTTTAATGTAAGTACCCTAGTCAAGAGGACCACGCTCGTCAAAACCACAAAATCTACCCAGGCGACTAATTATGAGGGAAATATATTCTTCAGTTTGGAAGGATATTGACACATCATAAATCGGAACCCAAAAAGGACAGTCCTTAAGTATTGCATTATGAAAATAATCATCACCAGAGACTTGTTTGATTACAATAAGGCGTTTGTCAAAGCTCCAAGGTTCACCTGTAAGGACCGAATTCAGAACACGTTTGGAATTGAACTCAAAGAGGAACATAGTGGACTCTAACTGAGTAATTTCCATACCTTTGGTAGGGCTCCAAAGACCACGCATGACATTTGTAAAAGCACGTGGTTTAAGATGTTTAGAGCCATGAACCCTAGCCAAGAGATAAAAATGGGGATCAACAACTGCATCATTCAAATCATCCAGTAAGACAACCTCCTCATCATTAGGATCGATAACGATGCCTTTGCCTTTATCGATCTGGCCAGCAGAACTCGACGCTGCCATCAAGAAATGCCCTTAAGAGAGCCACTCACGCATCAGAAAACAAAGCACTCCATTGTAGCCACCAGATCCAGTCGAGAGGCAAAAAAACACACCTGCTCAGGATCAAAAACCAGTGAACACGTGAATAGGAAAAAAAAAATAGTAGATAAAGAAAAAGGAAGAAGATATGTGTAGTAGAAGGAAATGATGAAAAGAAAAGGAAGATGGAGAAAGAAGACGTGAAGAAAACACAAAATACTAAAGAATTCTCATAGGAGAGACATAAACCAAAATTCTATGGAGAAGATCTTATAGATCATGGGAAGAAACTCAGAAATCCCTACCTTAGACTACCGGATGATGTAGGACATTCCTAAACCTACGGGCGCCGTCAGAGAAAACCCCTGAGATAGAAACACGTTGCTAAACAATGAACTCATTCTTCATTGAATAATTTTATTAATACTCCACATTATCTTTTTTCTTAATTTATTGTTTCCAAAATTAGAATTATTTCACTAGTGTTTTGCTTCAATTCCTAACCGACATATTCCTTTTAAAAAAATTCCTTTTTTAAAATTTAATTTTATTATTTAATTAATTTGTTTTCACAATAGTTTTTGCTTCAATTTTCCCAAAGCATCAGTTTTATTGATATTTGTAAGAACCCTACTTTTTCACATTCTAATACCTCAAAATCCCATATCACATTTCATGCTATTGATTCTGCAAAATTTTATTTGTAAAAAAAAAATTGTTCTTCTTCTTTTTATCATCATTATAAACTAAATAAATAACGGATTAAAGTCTTTTTTCATCCTTGTGTTAGACCATAAAGTTGAAAGTCATCCTTGTATTGGTTTTGGTCTGTTTTCATCTCTTTGTCCACGGGTTTTGGCTTGTTTTCATCCCTCTAAATAGGCCAAAAAGGCGAACACAAGGATGAAAATAAGACAAAATTCACAAATAGAGGGATGAAAACAAGCCGAAATTTAATAGAGGGATGACTTCCAACTTTGAGGTCTAATACAAGGATGAAAAAACACTTTATTCCAATAAATAACATATTATTATTTATCATAGACTTATTACTTAAGTTTTCAAAATTGTAATCATTCTGCAATCCTTATGGAGAACAAAATTGATTGTACCTCTCCATCATCATCATTCAGGAACAAGAATCCATAGCTTATTTGTCCATCGGTCTTAAGTAATAATGTGCAAATGTAATATGAGATATGAAGAGGAAAAAAAAAAAGATAAGCAAAAAACCTACTCTGGAACAACCAAAATGGAAGATGAAGAATCTGTAGGTCCAAGTTGGCTAAGAGGGGGGTGAACTAGCCATTTTCGCTTAATCGCCGATTTGGCGTCTCTAATACCAAATTGACTTTGTATTCAAATCTGGGAAATTATGAACACTCTAAAGCATAATTAAGAAGAGGGTTAGAGAGATTGGCACAAGGGATTTATAGTGGTTCGTCACAGAGGACTACCTTCACTACTCAAGGAGTCCACCTTGAGATTTCTAACCTTGGTTTTTACAGGTTCAACCAATAACCTAAAATACAAGGTTTTACCTAGGCTAACCTCTAACCTCTCATATCCACAAAGCTAATCCAAGCTTTGCTCTCAGTTTCCCAGTAAGATATCCCCTATCCTACCCCACTCAATTGGTTTCTTTACAAGTCAAACCAACAAAGCCTATCTCTCACAAGTTTTTCTAAGGTGCAATTTGCAAACCTTCTCTCAAAGCTAATCCTAGTTTTGCTAACACTAATCAGCATATGAGAAACTCATAAGCTTGTCTAAGACATAATCCTCTCTCAATGATATCTTCATGAGTGACTCACTCAAGAGATTTACAAGTAATTGTTCGTGCAAAACCGGCTGCAAGTGCACAGCGTTGTTGTAGTAAACAAGGTCAAATCACAGGGACTACGAAATAATACTGACCTCAGGCTTTCAATTGATTAGACTATAAATAATAAAAATAAATACCCAGTTATGATTTGAGAACAGTGATTCAAAATATAAAAGACAAATAAAGTAAATAGCAAGAAATAAAGGAGAGTGAGATATTAAACAGAATTAATCAAGCAAATAGATCAAAAAATAAGAGAGTGATGTCGATTAGGAGGAAAACGCAGTGGATGGAGACCTAGGTTGTCCGGGGTTCACTACAGTGTCGCTGTCTAACTACAATTCAATATTCTGGTACTTTAATTCATTTACCTTGAAGGGCTACCTAACCTAAAGTGTTTACAACTACTATCACATGTAGATATAAACCTACCCTAGTTCTGGAACAGCCTGCTTTCGTCAGTGAAGCTCTTTCCTAGGGCGCAGTGCCGCTGTGCTAGGTGCTGTTATCCTTAACTACCCTAAAAATCTCTTTCGAAAATTGGTAAGGTAGAGGCTTGATATAGAACGGTCTGAGTTCCTAGTTTCTCCGTTAGGTGCGTCACTAAGGCATCTAAAATAGTGTTTAAGGGTGATCAAGCCGCAGACACTGTTAAGCTCTCTACGTCAAATCAAAGCATAACGAATTGAAAGAAACCAGAAACATGAATCATAAATTAAACATCATACTGTAGCTACATTCCTTAAACCTAGATAGAAGAATTAGTTCATGGAGGAAGATAAAAACATAAAAATAAGTGTTGTCGACATGCTCCTAAAAACAATCACTTTTCTTCTAGCCAAATCGTGACTTTTGCTCCTCCAAAAGCTCTCAATTTTGCCAGCAAGTGATGCTTTTATATCTAGGGTTTTATTCCTAAAAGATAGAAATTTATGTGTGTAGGAATTGGAATAAAACTCCCAGGCTTTAGCTTCACGAATTCCTCTTTAAATCTTCTTTCCTTGCTAGTAGTGTCTAGGTGCATCCCCTCTTAAATACTCCTGACTTGTAGGTGCAAACCCTAGTAAAAATAGGGTCATGACGCCAGTGCCACAGCAGGGGCGCTGTCAGGCTTGCGATTTGTACAGAAACAATGCTCTTCACATCGCCTCACTGGTTTTCGGCTGTAATTGTCAAATCTCCTCTATAGCAAAAAATTCTCTGGAAGGAAAAGTTTTAAGAGCAGATATTTTGTCGACAGTGGTGCTGCTACGCAAATGGTCCAGTTTCTTCAACAGCGGCGCTGCTAACCCAAAAATTGCCAAATATGCTCCAAAAAGTACCAAATTGCACTTGAAAGCAACCAAGGGTAAGGAAAGATAGATTTTGCATGAAAAGAAGTGATTTAACACCTAAATGAATGAACTTATGATGAATGCAAGGCCAAAAGATGATAGTGTGCACTGTAAAATGTATGTAACTTCTTGCACATCAGTAATGCACAAGGATATTTTGAACACTCAAGCTTAGGAGGAGAGCTGCTGCTAATTTCTCACTTCTTTCTCCATTGGAGCTCTGTTGTTCTTCATGGAGTCATCAGACCTTTATAGAGACACAATAGGATACGCCTTTCCAAGAAATTCAAACCGTTGCATGTGTCACTCTCAGCAGACAGCTGTTTCGTTTTGACTGAGACTAGAGTGACAACGTTCAAATCTCCCTGTGGTCGCTTTCACGCTTTGGTCTGAATCATGCCATTCATCTGACAGGTTTGCCCATGTCTAGCCAAGTCCTAGGCTGGACCCAAAAGTTTGAATTCCTCTGAATTGTGATCTGTTGTAATGCCTTTAATCAGGTTAGTCAGAATACAGAAATGATAAAGTACTAGGTTCTTTTGACTTCTTAGTAGTAGGTTATCTTGACACAAAGATAAAGGAAAGCCAACTTTCATCAATCTCTTGTCACTGTCTGCTACCTCGAGATTTGGCATCGTTGGCGCCAAATCGTAAATGTATCCGTTTTCCAGAAAGTGGTATGCATTTGCTTAGCAGACTCCTAAGTTTGATACTCCTAGGTTGGATTGAATCAACATGAGCTATTATGGAAGCTTTCCAGATCTTTAAACATATTCCTGCAAATTCAACATAAGCTATGTACGAGGTTTAAAGAGTTAGGGAGCATCTTCAACAAGTGGTCCCAAAATGCAAGATGATCAGCACATGCTGGACAGACACTTAGGCTTGATGATCCTAGGATTGTCAGATTTAAATACACCCGTTCTGAAACCTGTCCAGAACACTAAACAAGTATTTTCTAAGTTGAATCAAGCTAGGTTTCAGTTTTATAGATCATGGGAGCATCTCTAACAATTGTCTCAAAATTGTAAGATAATCAATGTGGTCCATGGTCCATGAAAGTGACATCTCAAGTATTAAACCCAATAAACTAACACACATACCAATCCCACAAAATTCAAACTCCCACAATGTTACATGCATGCTAAGTTGAATATACAAATGTGAAATTTCAAAGTTTGTTAGTATCAAAACATAGCTAAGGCATAAGGAGGATTAAGACATAATAGGATTAAAACTAAATCAACTACTAATCCATACATAATCAAATATCTTGGTTAGTGTGCTTAATCAAGATTAAGGGAAAATAATTAGCACAAAGCACATGCTAATCCGACCATAGGCCAACAATCTCCTCCTTTTTTATGATGACAAACTTTGCATGAGAAGACAGTAACTCTTGAAATCAGTTTTGCAAAAATGCTCCCCTTAATGTATGCTCTCCCTATCTGAAACATTTTTGCAATATAAGAACATCTCATAGAAATGTGAAAGATAATTTTTGTCGAGATTTGGAAAAATATTTTAACTTGAGGCAAAAATGAATGATTCAACTATGTCATATAAGTATGCAAGTATTTGCAATCACGCAACACTATTTCTCCCCCTTTTGGCATCTCAAAAAGCAATTATGATCGAGTGTGAATTACTGAGATAAGCCAAATTAGAATAGATGAAGATACTATACTCCAGCAAAAAGATAAACAACAAAATGGTAATAAAGTATGGTCAATAGAAACGTCAACAAACAACATTAGTTTGATTGTATCCCTTTTTGGCATGTCTCAGGCCAAATCGCAACATAAAGGGATAACCATAGACCTGCAAAAAAAAAAAATGCACTAACACCTAGAGCAACTAGCAGGATAAATATCTTCAGGATTATAAAATTTTGAGCAAAAAAATTGATCTTCTTTGTATAAGATAAATCTGAAGTGAGCTAAAAGAGGTCAAAGTTCCTGCATAAAGGTGTTAACAACTCGTCCAAGTGGAAATACTCACGTTTTTGCATCAATCGTGCCAAATATAAACTCAAAGTATCAATCAACAAGAAGATACAGATATTTAAACATCAACAATAATGCAAGTAACAAATCAGAGTGTCATGATAATATGATGCAGTGATAATGACTCTACAATGATTTCTAAAAGCATCAACTAAGAGCTCAAAAAACTCATCAATGGTATCTGCCCTATTTTGCATGAATAAAACCAATTAGCTTATGATATTACCATAGATAGTAAAATATGTAGCATAGTACTATAAAAAAAATATAACAATCAACATAATGTGCACATAAAAATAATGTAAGATCCAAATAAGCAATTAAAATTATGTTATGATATGGGAATGCATGCATCTAAAGAGCAATAGATGAGAAGGAGTCAAACCCGATTTAATGGGTAATAGATTCTTCTTCTTGTGGAGTGACAGCAGGTGGGGGATGACAGTAAGAAGAATCTTTTACCTTAGCCAACAATATGTCCATGCTCTTTTTGCATTTGCATCACCCCTTCAAGTTTTCTATTGGAAACCATCAAGTCCTCCTTCATTCCAATGATTCTTCCATCATCATCATCATGATTTTAAGGCCATATTAGTGCAAAGTTATTCAATCAAGTTAAGATCAAGCCCTTTTAGGAAGTGACATATGAGTCTCAAAGCTTGCTCTTTTGTTGACTCTTGGAACACCAAATCTAACATAATCTGGAAGGAATGCATATTATGACTCTAGGGATTTTACTGCTAACAGCAGCTCCTTGATCATTTTCATTTTCTCTATTGAAGTCTCACTTGATAGATAGGCATCTTCAGTAAGCTTGCTCTTCTTCATCCATTTTCTCGATTTAACAAGCGTCTACTTCTTATGATGGGAATTAAAGAAGCTTCTTCTCTAGACTTTGACTCTTCCTGTTCAATACAGAAAGATTTTCTCATACTTCAGAGTCTGAAATTCTAACAACTTTCTCTTTCCCTTTCTTTGTGAAGCTTTGGTAAGAAATCCTCTTCTTTAGTCTTGTGCTTCTCTTTATTTTCCGTTTTGGCATCGTAGAAGCCAAAAGCACTTTCGAACTTCTCCAGATCTGCAGCCAAGTAGCCTTTTCAGGCTCTTCAACAATTATTTTTTCAAGAACTGGTGGTGCTTCAACAGAAAATTTTTATTTTGAATTGCCTCTAATAGTACCATTTTTAGAGTGAACTGAGCCTCATATTGAATTAGTTTCCCTTGAGTATTTAGCTTTGAGCTTCTTCTTATAGATGAGGACTTGGGATTTTCTTCTTCTTCTCAATTTTCTCTCTAAGTCTTGGTGGTGCTTCAACAAATTTTTCTCTTGAATAGTCTTGAGATGTTAGACTTCAGAAACCACTTGAAGTTTTTGACTTGATTCTCCTTGAGGGGCCTTTGACTTACTTGAGCGTGGAATATGATTATTGACGGAAACATCTTCTCTATCTTTCTATTTGAACACTTTAAAGTCTTTTCCAGTAGGAACACTACATAATTTGAGAATTGATAGACTTCAAAGTCTTCAACTCTTACTTCAAGTGTACTTCATGTTCCATTTTGTACTTTGGGTGGAGAAAGATAAGAATTTTTGTGTTTAGATCAGATTGGCTTAATTTGAGATTGGTTTTCGAATTTGTGGAAGAAAAGAGAGACAAGAATTATTTCCACCGTGGTTAGGAACCATCTCACTCCATTTGTGCAAAGGATAAAGGTAGGATATGAGAGAGAGTATTGGAAAGATAGTTGGATAAGTGGATATGAAGGAAACTGATTGTCCAACGGTTATTTTAGGTTATCAATACAAGTTTTCTCAACAACCCCATCTATCACTTTTTGAAAAGTATTCACCCCAATGTTACCTTCTTGAAAACTAGCAGGCACACTGCAAGAATGTAGCAGGTTTGGCAGGTTCAGCTTGTGAAAGATTTCTGTCTATAGAGCTGAAAATAGGACCTCTCTTTCTTTAGAATTTTGCACAAAAATCGATGCTTTCTTTTTCAACATTTGCCTTTTGAATTTGTGGCATCTCTGATGCCAAAACAGCTTGCTCTCTGACTTCTTCATAAGTCTCCAATTTTACCAATCCTTTTTTTTATCTCCATCGTAATTTCATCATTGCTCAAATATTAAGTGCAAGTGTGCAATTGAATGTTCATGAACTAAGTGATGAATATGCATGTTCACATATAAAGAGATCGAAGTTGAGAGATATCACCAAAGAAGGACTGTAGATACTCCAATGTGGAGTGCACATTTCAATCTCCACAGGAATCCTGGTGAACTGATCTTCCTTCAATCACTTGGTGAAAATACCTGCAAGTTAATTCTCACTTTTGACAAGAACAAGTGTTTTATCCTTCTTAAGCATATGATCTTTGATGAAAATTTATATCACTTCAATGTGTTTGGTCCATGAGTGTTAGACTGAATCTTTAGAGAGATAAGCACACTTGAGCTATCACATAGAATAAGAAGGCACATATAATCTAGGTTATAACATATATTTCTTCTAACCAACTTGAGCATGTCATAACACCAATAATAACAAATTCGGCTTCACAGATGCCAAATTGTACTTTTTGCTAAACCAAGATAGAAATAATAATGCAATGCACTAACAAGAACCACTTGTTCTTTTTAGTCTATAGATATCCAACAAAGTCATCATTAGAATAATTAAATAGTTTCAAAAAAAATGACTTTTGGGCTACTGTGATCTAATCTAAAGATATAACTTTTGAGCTCTTGAAATAATCATTTGATAACACTTAGCTTGGATACTTTAAGACAACAATGAAGTATAAACAAAACCAAATATTGATCATAGTATCAGGTTTAGTAGCAGCAGAGAGATAAAGAGCAATACTAATCATACCGTTATATCTTTTTGTCATCTCTTGGCCATTTTCGTCTTTGTTTAACATCATTGTCATGCTCATTGAGACTTGACAGCATTGTACCTTTTATATCAATAGCATGGTTGAAGAAGATCAAGTTCCTTTACTTAGAATCCGAGGTCGAAGTTCAATCATCCCATTAAGCTCATCTCAAATTCACTGTATTCTTATGCTTTCAAATTTCTTACACAAAAATTCATTAGCAGCATCAAGTAGTATGACATGATCAAAGATAAGATATACTTATGAGCTTTTATGAAGGAAATCATCATGACAAAAGCAAGTGCATTGACTATCAAAAGCAACAGTCATATGCTCACTAAATGTTCTTTGTTATGACGAACAAGCACATGTTAAAGATGACATAAAACACAAATAAACCATAAAACTTTAGTTAATCGAAAATGAAGTGTAGAACATCAAAAGATAGCTTCTCCTTTTAGATTTTATAATGTGCCAGAATTGTCATCAATGATGCCAAATCGTTTCTAAAGCATTTGAATATATTTAACAATTTCAACAAACCAAAAAATAATCTATCAATTTCAATGTTAAAACACTCACCAGAATATAAAAGAAATTCATTTGCCAAAACTTCAGTAGACGACCATTATGACGAGTAAATACTAACAATGAAAAATACATAATGCAAGCATGACATAAAATTGGGACAAGTATTATCAACATTATTTCAATTAACAATTGTCATATGTTTGAGTATCCTCTTAGAGATATTGCTGGCATCTTATAAGGGGGAATCAAATCATCATCACCTTTACCAAGTGCCTTACCTATTGAGCTAACACTGATCATGAAAAATATCATGCCATGACCACCATTTTCATCATAATGACATGTGAAATGTGATGCACTACAAAGTTTAGCTCTAGAAAAGTTATTCATTAAGGTTGGCTTTGGATTGAATGCCAAATGAATGACTCCAACACTTTTTTTTTACAAGAAGAGCCTTTGTTATCAAGAGAAGGTATATACCAACTCTTCCCTTAATGAACATAAAAAATTCAATATTCAGATTAAGAGCACCATTTTCATCAATTATTTTTTACAAGCATCCACATTTAGAACAAGTTTCTTCTCTAGAATATTGCATAGGAACATCACTATTTATTTTTAGATCTTCAACAATATTGGCATATGATGTAGGAAACTTTCAAGGCTCTACATGTGAAGTGTTATGAATAACTTTATCAAATCCAATACTTCAACATATTTTCTACATGCATTCTTCTTTTCTACATCTTTTCCAACAATCTCAAGCAATTCATTAAATTAAACAATTAGCTCATTAAACATAAATTTATGAAAAGAATCATTTACCTCAGAATCCTTTCTTGCTAACCGAAAAAGATCTGCAAAGTACACATCATCCGAATCACTTGTAGTGCCATCATAAATGATGCAAGGAGACTCCAAAACTCATAGATTGTGGCACTAGACTGTGCTCTCTCCAATTTCGCCTCATTGATGCCATATTGAAGGAGGTTCGCAACTTTAGGATTAGCCTTGGCTTCACTCACTTCTTCTACTGACCAGAACTTCAAGTCATTTTTGCCTGGTCTCCAGTAGGAATTTTGTATAGCAAGCTATTTCTCTAGTTCTTGACTCTCTATAGAAATCTTCAACAAAAGCTTCCAATGGCCGAACTTCACACCATAAGAATAAAAAACTTTCTTGACGCTACAACCCTCAAAAGCCTCGATCTTTATTTCTTGGAGGTTAATCCATGTACAGAGAACGCAGCTCCGCTACCATTTGTAGGTCTAAGTTGGCCAAGAGGGGGGGTGAATTATCCATTTTCGCTTAATTGCCGATTTGGCGTCTCTAATGCCAAATTGACTTTGTATTCAAATCTGGGAAATTATGAACACTCTAAAGCATAATTGAGAAGAGGGTTAGAGAGATTGGCACAAGGGATTTATAGTAATTCGCCACAGAGGACTACCTCCACTACTCATGGAGTCCACCATGAGATTTCTAACCTTCACTAACCTTGGTTTTTATGGGATCAACCAATAACCTAAAATACAAGATTTTACCTAGGCTAACCTCTAACCTCTCATACCCACAAAGCTAATCCAAGCTTTGGTTTTAGTTTCCCAGTAAGATGTCCCATATCGTACCCCACTCAATTGGTTTCTTCACAATTCAAACCAACAAAGCCTATCTCTGATAAGTTTTTCTGAGGTGCAACTTGCAAACCTTCTCTCCAAGCTAATCCTAGCTTTGCTTATCACTAATCAGCACATAAGATACTCATAAGCTTGGCTAAGACATAGTCCTCTCTCAAGATATCTTCATGAGTGACTCAGTCAAGAGATTTACAAGTAATGCACAAGGATATTTTGAACACTCAAGCTTAGGAGGAGAGCTGCTGCTAATTTCTCACTTCTTTCTCCATTGGTAGCTCTGATGTTCTTCATGGAGTCATCAGCTTTTTATATAGACAATAGGATAGGCCTTTCCAAGAAATTCAAGCCGTTGTGTGTGTCACTATCAGCAGGCAGCTGTTTTGTTTTGACTGAGACCAGAGTCAAAACGTTCAAATCTCCTTGTGGTCGCTTTCACGCTTTGGTCTGAATCATGCCATTCATTTGACAAGTCTGCCTATGTTTAGCCAAGTCCTAGGTTGGACCCAAAAGTTTGAATCCCTCTAAATTGTGATCCGTTGTAATGCCTTTAATCAAGTTAGTCAGAATACAGAAATGATAAAGTACTAGGTTCTTTTGACTTCTTAGTAGTAGGTTATCTTGACACAAAGATCAAGGAAAGCCAACTTTCATCAATCTCTTGTCACTGTCTGCTACCTTGAGATTTGGCATCGTTGGCGCCAAATCGTAAATGTATCCGTTTTCCAGAAAGTGGTCTGCATTTGCTTAGCAGACTCCTAAGTTTGATACTCCTAGGTTGCACTGAATCAACATGAGCTGTTATGAAAGCTTTACAGATCTTTTAACACGTTCCTGCAAATTCAACCTAAGCTATGTACCGGGTTTATAGAGTTAGGGAGCATCTTCAACAAGTGGTCCCAAAATGCAAGATGATCAGCACATGCTGGACAAACACTTAGGTTTGATGATCCTAGGTTTGTCAGATTTAAATCCATCTGTTGTGAAACCTGCCCAGAACATTAAACAAACATTTTCTGAGTTGAATCAAGCTAGGTTTCAGTTTTATAGATCATGAGAGCATCTCTAACAATTGCCTCAAAGTTGTAAGATAATCAATGTGGTCTATGGTCCGTAAAAGTGACATCTCAAGCATTAAACCCAATAAACTAACACACATACCAATCCCACTAACTTCAAACTCCTACAATGTCACATGCATGCTAAGTTGAATATACAAATATGAAATTTTAAAGTTAGCTAGCATCAGAACATAGCTAAGGCATAAGGAGGATTAAGGCATAAGATTAAAACTAAATCAACTACTAATTCATACATAATCAAATACCTCAGTTAGTGTACTTAATCAAGATTAAGGAAAAATAATTAACACAAAGCACATGCTAATCCGACCTTAGGCCAACAGAATCAAGGTTTTTTTTCTAAGAAACCAAGAAACAAATGAGAGAAAAAATAACCATGGATGGGTTTAGAAAATTGAAATTTAAAAATTTAGGGGTACTAACAAGAAGGGGATGAGGATAAGGAGGAAGTTAATTTGAAATAATGATAACAAAAAAATAGAAATAGAGAAAAAAATACTGATATGACAATAAATTAATTTGGAGAAGTTGTGAAAATTGTAAAGGTGGGAAAAGAATTGTTTTGATAATAATTTAATTTTAGAAATAATAAATCAAAAGAAATAGAAAAGAGGGTGTGGAAAGTGAATAAAATTATTATTCAGCTACAAAGACATTTTGAGTAGAGAATTTTTTTATAACTCTAACATTATGGTTAGTTGGGTGGGGCTAGTTGAGGTTGGAGTCCGCCACCTGTTCAAAAAGATGCTCAGGCATTTATTTTGCGCTAAGGCTCAAAAGAGGTGAGGAAGGAGAAGAGGATGAAGGAGAAGGAGGGAAAAGCGGAGGTGGAGAAGAAGCGGGAGAAACTCCCGTCGATGATAAGGAACAAGGAGAAGAGATCAGCCGTACACGCCAAACTCAAACACCAGAAAAAAATCGTGAAGCGCAAGAAGTAAAAGGACCGTGAAGCCGAAGAAAAGCGCACCCTCGAGCTCAAGGAAGAGGTATACATACCCTCACATTTTCCATACTCTTTTTCCTACTTACAAAATCAATAGGGTTTGGATCAAATTTTGATTATTTGAAGATAAGGAAAAGAAAGTAGCTTGATTTGGTTATATATTTTTTGCAGCCTCCTTCAAGGCAGGTACCCCGCACTATTGATAATACCAGAGAGACTGTTTGTTGGCCCCAACGGCGAGGAGGTAAAAGCCAGAATCTTTCTCTACGTTGTTTTGTGCTGTCTAATTGGGAATCGGATGAATCGAAACTGTATCATTTTTTGCAGCTGTTTGTTGGAAATGATGCAGATGAATTTAGTTCGATTCTAAAACTAGAGTTCACTCCCAATCATGGTTGTTAAAAACACGATTTTTCTCGTAAAATCGTGCATTTTTACGATGTTAGGATAGGATTTCGTGCTAACTGACTTGCAAACTCGAAATTTGGTCAAACTCGGTCAAACTGAAATTGGTCTTTCGTGGCCTCCTCTCCGTACCCACCTTCTGCAAACCCACTCTCTATTCCTCTTTCTCACTCTTCAACAACTCACACACAGGCCCAACACCAGTGCCTCCTCTTCCTCCTCTTTCGCATTGGCTCTGGCTCTTGCTCCAGGTCTTTCACTCGCTTTCTCCTCCTCCTCCTTCGTCCTTGTTTTTTTTTTATGGTATTAAAGCTTGAAGCTTTGCTTTGATGAGCTTTGTGGGGTTTTGCTTTAAGGTTTGGTATGGCATATGGGTATCAAACTGCTTATTCTTTAATTGTTTTTTCTTGTATCTATATATTGTATGTTGTAAAGAGAAATCCAGTGTGGGGAGGGAAGGGGAAGGGAGTGCAAGGAGGGGGAGACATAAAAGGTGGAAGAGGGTTTTTGATTGACGCAAACCAAAAGAGATTAACCCAATGGCTAGGAGTGATTTGAATCCTGCAGGGATAAATAATAATAATCAATCGGAAAAAGTTAAAATAATATAAATATACAGTTACTTGAAAAGGGAAATAAAAATAACTTGTGAGGCGATTGCGCAGCCCAAAAGATTTGATTAGCTTAATTATCTCTTGGATTTCTTATCATTTATTTCACAACTAAAAACTCTCGAATTAAATTTCATCCACCTAAAATCCCGATGGGTTAGATCAACTAGTTGAAGTTGTTCTAGCTTAACCAAGGGATCTGGAGTTCGAGTCTTGGGAACGCAGCACTCTAGAGGCTAGTGACGCCAACCTTTATGAGCTGAATTAATCTGGTGGGTTGGCCCAAGACACCAGTGTGAAAGCAAAAAAAAAAAAATTCATCGACCTATAGATCGAACCTCTTCTTCATATTTTATGTTAATACAAGTTGAATTCATTTAATACCATTAACAATGAACTTTTTACATTCTTATTTTTTCACTAGTGCTTAGCTAGTTTAATGAAATAAATTTTTTTAAAAACATAAAAAGTTAGAATATTCAAATTGTCTATATAATAACGTTACTTTTCTAATATTTAGATTCTAGATAGTTTGAATTTTAAAGAGCTAACATTTGTAAGAAAAAATTTATTAATTGATTCATTTTTAAATCCAACTAGTTTCTTTTCCACGTGCGATGCACGTGGTACACTATTATATTTTCTAAATCACGTGGTATAATATTAATCATTATTTCGAGAAGAATTTATATATAGTAAAGATAAAGATTTTTTTTTATATAATCTAGGCAAACGGATACGCATTATTTAGTGGAATATGAATTTACAAATCGATTATTATTAATGATATTTTTTAATCCTTTTAAATTTTAAATTATATAATTTTAATTATTCGTTATCTTAATAGAACTTATATATAATGTAAATCCTGATTTTTTTAATGCTCTAAACAAACAAATACAAATTATTTAGAATTGATTTTTGCATTATAACAGGAATTTATAAATCGATTTTTTTTTCTCCATAGTTCTTATTGATAATAAATTACAAAAATATATGTCGTGAGTTCTTATGATTATTCTTCTCTAGGATTATTTTTTTCGCATATGTTATTACTATTCGTAGTTTTCGCTAACTCTTTGACAGTGCTTCATCATAGTTTGATTTTTCAACAGTTATTGTCCATCGTAATTGTTGTTGAGAAATTATAAATAAATATTTTTATATTAATCATTTTCGTGGGAAGAATTTGTAAATAATGTAAACAAATATATATATAATCTAGAAAAACGGATACACTTTGCTTAGCATTAGTTTTGTATTATAATAGGAATATAAATTTATTATTTTTAATAGTATTTTTATTCCTTTTAATATTATAAATTATATACTTTTAATTATTAAATTATATTATTAATGAATGAAATTATTAAATTGTATTATTGCTTTTTATTATTTTTTTATAGTAATTGTTCATATTGGTGGTTTAGTTAACTATTCCACAATACCTCAATTTTTTTCTTCATAATTCTTATTGATAGTAACTACAAACACATCAGTCGTGAATTATTGTGATAATTATTTTTTGTTATTATTTTCTCCATAAACATTGTTATTTTTCGTAGTTTTCGTTGATTGTTCGACTGTTCTTCGATTATTTTTTTCATAGGTTTTATTGATACTAAATTACAAATGCATCTGTCATAAAATTTTGTGATTATTCTTCTCCATGATTATTCTATTTTGTAGGTATTATTCTTGTTCATAGTTTTTGTTTTCTCTTCCACTATTCTTCCCCAAAGTTCTATTGTTTTCTAGTAATTATCGTTCTTCGTAATTCTTGGTAATTGTTGAAAAAATACAAACAAAGGCTTACATATTAATTATTATTTTGATAAGAACTTATATGTAATGTAGACAATGATTTTTATAATATTACTCTACTGTACTTTAATTATGAATTCTTGTGATAATTATTTTCCGTTATTACTCTTTTTCGTACTTCTAGTTCTAGTTCCTAGTTTCAGTTATGAATTCATGTGATTATTCTTTTCTGATATTACTCTATCTCGCAGTTATTGTTATTGTTCATAGTTTTTGTTAACTATTCAATTGTTTGGGATTTTTAATCAGAATTGTTCAATCTAAATTTGATAATATATAGTTATTGGGAATAAAATTCTATCATATGCCGGTTCGCTATTAAAATTTTTTCCCATCTTTCACAAAAAAAAAATAAAAAAAAATCACCACCATCCTCAACAATTTAAAACCAAACTCCCCTCCTCCTGAAGCCTCTTCCGCCAACTACCGCCACCACCACCTCAAAAATTTCATTGATCGACATATGGACGAGCAAACCCAGCACCATCACTGACCCCAAACCCACCCCGAAAAATCTGTCAATTTTTGTGCCATCACACATACCTGCCACGCTCGGTTGATACAACCAAATTGAACAAAAAAGATTTTCTTATTATTACAAGCAGCAAAGAGGAAGAAGCGACTGTGGCGGTAGTTGACAACAACAAATAAATAATATAGAAGAAAAAGAATTTGGGTTGTCTTAAAGAATAAATAAAATAAAAAAGTTTAATTTTTATTTTGAAAATAAAATATTAAATAAAAGAGGTGACCTGACTGATTTTAGATGACGGAGCTCATAAATAAGGATGTTTTATATAAAAGTCAGATAGAATTTCTCCCTGACGAGCTCAAATATTTATCTGTGATAAGAGTTTTAAATTACTCAAGAAGACTGCATGTGAGAGACAAAATAATAAATTCTATAAGTCCAATTAATCGTTATACACAACACCACCCCAATGCCTTGCAAACTGTGGCATAAGAATCCCACCTTTATCTTCTTTATTCGCAACATTTTCTCTTCATACCAAAAAATCTAAATAATGTTCTACGGTTTCTTTTGATTTGGCTGCTATATTAGAGCCCTCTCTTTTTTCTCTCTATTTATTTTCCTTACCCTGATCAAACAATTTAATCTTTTTTTTATGTAAGAGCCTTTGATTATAGGTAAAAAAGTTTTTTTATATCCTTTCACTTTATCGATTTCGCATTTGTTCTCCCTGTTCGTCTAATTTCACTCATGGTGTCCCTGAAGTTTCATTTTACCGGTTTAGGTTGTTCTTTTTACCCTCTACAGCCGGTGGATTATCGTAGTGTTGACACGTGTCATGCGGGTCCCGCGAGTTGTTATTTTTTCTTTTTCTTTTTTCCCTAATTTTTCTTAATAACTATTTCTCTCATTAATTAAAAAAATAAAAGTAAGTAGAAAATAACAATAATTTTACGTTCTGAAAAAAAAAAACTTAAATGCATTCTGCCCAAAAAAAGAAACAAAGACAAGTTTAATGATAACTAAAATTCTTAAAAAAAAAAGCATAATCATTAACGAAACAACAGTTATCTCTCAGCACTAGAATATAGGTAAATTATTTTTTCCAGGTAAATTGTTTTTTTCCAAAAACCAGGTCAATATGTATCAAAAACACATTAATTTTTAACAATCCAGATCTGGTTACCATTCCACCAACCTATACCCAAAATTCATCAACCCATACCAAAAACCCAAATCTCCCAGCAGAGGCGGCAATGGAGGTGAGGCAGCCGGTCCAAATCTACATGTCAACAACCACAACAAGCCTAGAACCACCCCAAAAGCTCACGACTGAGTCTTGCAACCCTCTACCAGAAAGAGCTCAGTACCGGTGATTCCAAATCCGACCAACCACGTCATCAACAAACTCAAATCCACTACCCACACAGACAACAAAACATGATTAACAAACCCAACGAATGAAGTGGAGATAAAAAGGGGAAAAAAAGAAGAGAGGTGAGGAGGAAGGATGAGAGGTGTTGGGGGTGACTTACCCAGAAAAAGGCAGCCTTGAACGGCTCCTTCCCCCTCCCTCCGTTCAAGATTATCCCCTGTGTGTTTGGGTATTGACAATTTGCATTTCTTTAAATTGATCTGGTATTCTGGGTAGCATGGTGATTTGTTTTGGTGGATTAATAACCAAAGTGGGCGTACGATTGGTTTTTCAGCTAATTGGTTGTGTTTTTAATGGGACCTACATTATTTTTTTGTAAAAATAGTTTATTTAATTTGGAAACAGGTTTTTTGAAAAAGTAATCCCCTTAAAAAAGGTATTGAAAATTAAATTTGGAAAAAAATAAAAGGGAAAAGAATGCTGATGGGTCCACCTACCACGTGTCAGTAGTATGATAATTTTACCTGCTGTAGGTGTAAAAAGGATAATGTATGCCGGTAAAATAGAACTTCAGGGACAACAAGAGTAAAATTAAACGAAAAGGGACAACAAATGCGAAATGCACAAAGTGAAAGGACAGAAAAAAATTTTTTTACCTTTGATTATATATTTGATTCGATATGGATTTGGAGGCTTGTATTGTATATATAGCATCCGATTTATAATTGTATAACTTTCTTGGAGATTAAACTGAGTTTTTTAAAAAAACTGATCCAACCGATTTATAATTATATGACTTTCTTGGGGATTAAATTGACATTTTAAAAAAACTAATCCAAGTTGCCGTTTTCTATAATAATTTTTTAAATGACTATTATGCCTTTAATTATCTATACTATATTTATAAAAGCACGAAGACAGCAAAACAAAAACAGTGAAACAGGCGGAATTATTAAAATATCCCTATTTTATTATTAATAAATATTCCTATTTTATTATTATATATTATTATTCTTTTTTAATTAATTGTTGACCCAATTACCCTTTATTAGTGAATTATTAGTTTTGTTTTTGAAAAAGGGAATATTAATTAGTCGGTAATACTACAAATTAATTATATACCTACCGCATCTTTGTTAAGCATCATGAGATGCCATTAATAATCAATATTACATATATTATGTAATCGTTCTAAAAAAACATGATTTCCATTCAAAATCTAATTATAATTATATTTTATCGTACATATAAAAGACCCTTGATTACAGGTACTCACAATCTATGTACCAACAAAAAAAAATTGATCGCAATCTACCTATTTTCCAAGAAAACAAAATTGTAATACAAAATCTATAACTATTTATATATTCTTTTTCGACTTTGTGTCCTTGGATTATTGAATTTTACTTCCTCTTAGATGCATTTTTTATAAAACGAAGGATGATTGAATGCAAAACTTAATTAGCTTCCATCCAATCCAATCTAACGAGAAATAGAATTCTTACTTGCATATTGTACTTTTGAGTTACTATATCTTTTTATTCTTATCACCTCCCAAGCTCATCTTATCCGTTAATAACATTGCGATCTTTTTTTTTTTGTTTTAGAAAAATATAATTATTTTATTGAGTCATTATTAATCTTTTCAGTGCTATGTCGTTAACATTTCTTATTTTTATCATATATTATTTTATGTTCCTTTTTTTAATGTTATATCGTTAATTTTCCCTACAATCAGTTATCGAATTTCTCACCCATTCAGATGGAGGTTTTATCTGCAATGACATTATACATCCATTGTGAACGAGTTAATGGTTCTAAAAGAGAGTCTTTGTATTTGTCTATACTATATAAAAGGAAAAAAGTATTTTTCATATTTTTCGTTTGCATCTTTTAGAGTTAAATTGGATAAGGAGCTATCATCATCCAAGCAGAGAGCACAAGGCCAAGTTTATCGGTGCTAAGTGAAAATAAGATTGTCTGATAGGTAGGCCTAGAAGTACTACAATCAAGTTGAAATATGAACAAACTGCACAAAATAGACCGAAATTACTAGATAGACTGTTTTGGGCCAAATTTCAGGATATCAAAGATCAAATAATTAAAAAGCTTATATTTGTAATGGAATATGCTTTCGTCATGGAGTATTTTTTTAAAAAAGAAATGCCACATGTACATTTATTGTTTATAATAAAGGAAAGCTATAAAATTACATCTCTAGAACAGTTTCACCATTGCTCTATGCGTTAGTATCAAAGCACATGATACATGGGCCTTGCGATGAGTTGAAAAAAAATTGTAGCTGCATGGTGCAAGACAATGTTGATAAAGAAACCCAGCAATATTGATTTCATTATCCTAGAATATTTATTCGTAAACAACTAAATGAAAAGATAGATATCCAATATGTAGAAGATGGAATAATAATCAAATCGTGAAAAAGAAAAGGAAAGTACTAGATAACCGATGAGTTATACGTTACAATGCATATCTCTTGAGATATGCTCAACTATATAATTGTGCCTATAATATTATAAATACATGTGTCACTCAATTCTTAAGAAAGTTAAACTAAAAAAAATTAAGTTTTCTATTACATAACTTTATGTTAGCTCAGTATTTACAAATATCAAAATCTTTCATATAAACCGTGTTCATACTTAATATATTATAATTTTATTATAATACAAAAAATATTATTAAAAAAGTAATTATTTAATTGATTATAAATATAAGGTAATTATTATATTAATAATTCGTAATTTATTTATAAAATTATAAATTACAATGAGAATATTTCACCTAATTTAAAAAATAAAAAAAAATTAAATTATTAAAAACTTATTTTAAAAAAAGATTGTACTACATGCATTATGCACGTGCACAAAAACTAGTAATAGAAAAAAGAAGGATATTTTAATATTTCAATTTCACAAGGATTCTATATCTGCTACAAAAATTTACCAACAAAGGGATATTTTCCCCCACAAGTATGGTGGTTGCTGCACGTACCCTACTGGATCTGGATCTGATGCTCGCGAGAGTAGAGTCGCGAGTGGTGTGCCTTTGTAAATCCTCTATTGAAGGAGATAAATCATGTTGTGTATTTTTATGTAGTATATTAAGAAGAATTCTTTTGTTGGATTTTTCTTATGCTTTTGCTATATTAGATCTTCAGCTATGTAATTTCAGATAGATCTGTTTATATGAATGAAGAATGCTCCTTTTCTCAAAAAAACAATTCGCAAGTTTTGGTGACTTCGTACTTTTATATATAGTATAGATTAATAATATAATTAACTATTATGGACTCTAACCATTTTAGTTACGTTTTCAGGTTACGTCTTTTATCAGACCAAGACGAGTTTACATAAAAACTCGTTTTAAACAACGTTGCTCCCAATATATTGATCACTACAAATCGTCGGTTCAACTCATCGGTTTGTGTTTTGTATTACATTTCTTCTTTATTTACAAGTCCTTATTTTGGTGGATGGTAGAGTTATGGAAAAGTTTTGTCTTTCTGTTCTGATGAGTTCTATTTTGATTGGCAGAAGGGACCAGCGTTAATTTAGTTGCTTACAAGATCCCTAATGCACATTATTACAAGAGGTGTCGTTTTGCACTGTGATGGAGGGGTTCGGTTATGTGTGGGCTGGGGAGGTATGTATTTGCAAATGTCGCCACGGGTAGTTTTGGGTTTCCTGGCCTGGGTCCTGCAAAAGGTAAAGGAATCTTGGGTTGGGCTTTCTGGGTTGAGCTCTTGTGAAGTAAAATTAAACACTCTTGGCCACTTTGGACCTACAATGTGGAGGGTTTTGTTCCCAAAACAAATTTATGAAATTAGAATTATTATTCACATGAATTAGGTTATTCTAACCTGAGCCAACATCCTTTGGTCAAAAATTCTAATCCAACAACTAGCACATCAGATTAAATTGATGTATATATGGAATATATGTGTGAGTAACCTGCCAAAAATATTGCAACCATAATTAGTTAGATAACTGTAAACTAACTATCACTCTTTAGGGGTTAATAGGATTTCTCTGAAAACCTCCGAAAACTTCGGGCGCGCGTAAGCAAACTTTGTCGGGATGGCGGCGACTACCTGCGCCGAAACCGGTCAGGTCAGAGAGATATCGAGGGAAGAGGTTGATCAACAGAAGCGAAGCAATAAGAAGGTGAAGCGCTTGAATGCAGAGACTTCTGTTTTAATTCCGGTTGAAATTCAATCGGACCCTATAGTCTCTGAAGAGCCTAAACGCAAAAGCAGTTATAAGGCTATGCTTGCTGGGTCCTCGACGGAAGTGGAGATGACTGATCCCTTGTCGGAGGAGCCCAATGGTTATATATCGGAGGAATCAGACCCGGAGGAGGAGGATGATGATGATCCTTACTGTCCCACAATAAGGCTGCCCTCTAGTGACAAACGTCGCATATATCAGCGTTGGAAGGACACCTTGATTGTGAAATTGTTGGGCAAGAAGGTTGGATATAGGTTCTTATATCGTAACCTCATGAATCAATGGAGACCTAAGGGAGAAATTGTCATGGCCGATATGGGCAACGACTTTTATCTTCTCCAATTTAAAAATGACCAGGATTACTCACGGGTGTTGTACAAAGGTCCTTGGATTGTAGCTGACCATGTTCTTGTGGTTAGGAAGTGGCAGCCTCGCTTTGATCCCGACGAGGCAGAGATAGATAGAGCTGTGGTTTGGGTCCAGATTCCCAAATTATTCCATGAATTTTATGAAAAGACACTTTTGTATCGCATGGCTCAGCGGGTGGGTCGGTTCATCAAGATTGATGAGGTTACGTCCCGTTCTACTCGAGGCAAGTACGCCAGGGTTTGCGTGGAAGTGGACCTTACCAAGCCCCTGTTGTCCAAATTTCGCATGTACAGGAAGGTTTGGAAGATAGTGTATGAGGGCTTAAGTAACGTATGTTTTGTTTGGCCGTTATGGCCATAATATATCTGATTGCAGGCATAATCAGGATCCTGACGCTGATGTAGAACAGGACCCAGTTCCTGAGAGCACTATGCCGAATTCTAAGCCTGGGGGATGTTGATATATGTGAACTGAGGCCAGAATTATTTGCGAATCACGGACCTTGGATGATAGCTCAGAAGCGACGGCGTGGCAAACAGAGGTCAACCCAAGGCATGGGTACGGGTAAACCTCATGCTGAACCGTCTGGTGCAAGCGGCTCCCGTTTTGAGATCATAAGGGATTAACAGGAGACAGAATCGGCAGTAGGTGTTTCTGGTATGACGACTCCTAGCTCAAGCCCTGTCACTAAGTTGAAGCCGACACCACCGTTAGCTGCAGACAAACACAAGTCGTCCTCTAACAGTCCTATCTATGTCCCGAAAAGACTGTATCTACGACCACTGAGGCTCAGGCATTAGGTAGTGCAATGGTTACCGATAGTAGTGCTGCTATTATGCATAAAGTGTCTTCAATGCCGCGTTCGTATATTTCTTCCCGTCGGCCAGGGACTGACTCTACTACGGTGGACGCTCCTGAGGATGTCCTGGAACCACGTCCGTGTCCGTTGTCTATGCATCGGTCACAGCCAGCCTTACTGGAATCCTCCGCGTCTGAGGTGATCTCCCCTCTTGAACCACCGGATCTGGGTTTTGTTGCAGCAGGTACAGTTACAGTGCCTGGCCAAGACCCGATGGACATTGTGAAGAGCTTGGATACACACTTAGGCGTAGGTGTTACTGGTACGCAGGCCAGGCAGGTTTCAGGTAGTGGGGCCCTTGTTTTGGGGCCTCCACTTTCCAAGTCATCTGAGTCGAAGGATTTCCGTGTAGAGTTCAGCTTTGTCTTATTTTAATTATGATACGAACTCTATATTGGAACATACGGGGAGCTGCAAGCTCTCAAGCCAAGTCAGCTGTGATGGATTTGGTTTGCATTAATCACATTCAGATGGTGATTATCGTGGAACCTCGTGTGAGTGGTGCAAGAGCTCAATCGGTGATTAGCTCTGGGGGTTTTGACAACTATTTCAAAGTGGATGCGGTGGGATTCTCTGGTGGGCTGTGGATCCTTTGGCGAAAAATGATGGGATAACCATGAGTATTTTACAGTATCAGAATGGATTTGTGCATATGGAACTTATGAGTCCCTCCCAAGGCAGGTGTTTTATGACGGCGGTGTATGTTAATCCTGACCCTATTTTGAAATAAGAGTGCTTTAGTTAGATTGCTCAGCTTGCTTCTTCTATCCAAGGACCATGGGCGCTAATAAGTGACTTTAATGAGATTGTGGATCCTTCTGAGAAGCAAGGCGGGGCACCGGCAAGCCTCCTTCGTTGTTCTCATTTTTGGGACTGGATTGATCAGTGTGGGTTAGTTGATGCAGGCTTTACTGGGCCAATGTTCACTTGGCGGGGGCCAGAACACAATCAAGGGTGTACTCACTAATCTTGACTGGATTCAACATTTTCCTAACACTTCTATCCGTAATCTTTCTCGTGTGAAATCTGACTATCATCCCATATAACTTTTTCCGGAGGTGAGGAGGGCAGTGAGAGGGGTTCGACCCTTCAGGTTGGAATTTGGTTGGACAACACATGCGGATTTTGGTGCTTTGGTGGCTGACAGTTGGCAATTAGAAGGGTTAGTGCCCGCTAAACTTCAATCTTTAACAGCCAGGTTAGAAATGTAGAATAAGTTGTCTTTGGTAATATATTTTGGCGTAAAAGGAAACTACTGGCACGTTTGGCTGGAGTCCAGCAGGCCTTATCCATCCGAAGCAATCCATTTCTCCTTAGGTTGGAAAAGGACCTTATGCAAGTGATACGGCAACAGCCCTAGAATCCACTAGTTCCACCTCCGTAACTATCTGATTGTCCCGATCGTCAATCTCAATCAAACTCGCCGTGTAAGTCTCCTTCACCTCCTAATCTCTGCACCGGATTAGACAACAATGAAGTACAAACACAACAAAGGGTTTTAGCAATTCTATTCTTTACCTCCTAGACTCAATTAAGGAACAGGCAACAAAGGGATTAGAATCACAAGGAATTGAATTAACGCCACAAGCAAGAAACTTGATAAGTAAACTCAAACCCTAATATAAAACCAAGAGAATCCACTCTCGATCACGATTGAATCCACAATCAAAGAAAACCTCAAAGGTAATTTTATTCTCTCAAAATAGTCTTGTCGAAATCACAAAGTAGTTGTTCCTATTTATACTAAATCCCTAACCCTATTTCGGCATCAATTCCCAAATCCTAGTCAAATTGGATTTTGACTTTGTCTCCAAGTTTGACACCTAGCCTAACCCAAAGACAACTAGGTTTTAATTGAATCCAACATGGAATCGAACTCAAATAAACCCAAACAACATTTACCCAAACTAATTAACTAAAGCCCACAATAATTAAACCCAATTACATGGACTTGACCCAAATTAAAAAACAAAACTGAATTTTCGGACAGATTCTGTCCGTCAACTTCAAATGCATTTTGAGTAAAGAAAACGGCAGATTCAGCTTCTGAGCTCAACATAAACGTTGTAGATCTTTGTCTTATCTTTCCAGAGAGTCTAAGATCACAGAAATACGAGTTGTAGATCTCGAGATATGAATTTATTTCCGATACTGCGCGCTCCAGGAATTTCCGCGCGAGTTCTTCGCGTTCTCGACTTTAATCTCCATCTCTTCTTAAATTTCTTGTGAGATCGAATTTTGGACTTGACTCTGAAAGTAAGCTTATGATGATGAACTTTGAGCTTGTTGGAATACATCCAAATTCCATGCTTGACACCATTGCATCCTCCATGGTCGCCTTGGCGTGCATCATTCTTCAAGTTTCCAAATTTGCTTAGGTGACTTGCATCAGTCCCTCCCTCCTCAAAGCGATTCGTCCTCGAATCGATACCTACAAAGTCAATAGGAGAGAATTCAGCAATATCAACGATGGTATGATCACTGTACTCACCTTGCGAACCCATCATGATGCGCAAAAGATCAAGCTTCATGCTTCTAGCTTCTCCTCCCGGATCAAGCAACATGCAAGTAGCATTAATTTGTTCCTTCCAAAACAATAACTCAAAAGTATGCATAACAAGTAATTTATGTGGATGAAAATCAATAAAGTAAGAATTTAAATTACTCATCATGTTATCCAATTTAGGCATTAAAGTCATAGAAAAGGAACTTAAAACCTGATGCTCCCTTTTGATTCTAATCGGTGCCCCATGTATAGATCCATCTTCTTCTAGGGCTGTCAATCCTTTAGGACAAGCATCATTAGGAACCTGCAAAAGAAACAAGTCACATCTAGAAAGACAAGGGTTAAGGTTAGCTTTAAACCACGCTTCCTTGTACAGAAGTACAAACAAACTCTTCTTCTTCTCATAGTCAACCCTCTCTTCTCTCTCATTTGAGCCTTTTAACACAATTTCTTTTGAGGCTTCTTTTATCTCTTTTCTTTTCTCACACTCGGCTTCCTGTTTTTCTTCCTCTCTTTTATTTTCTTTTGAGCTCTCCTCTCCTTTTGCAAGGCTCTCAGCCTTCCTCTCTAGCTCTCCTTTTGCAAGGCTCTCAACCTTTCTCTCTAGCTCTCCTTTTGCTTGACTCTCAGTCATCCTCTCAACCTCACTAGATTTAGCCAATTCGGCCTCCTTTTCCTTCTTCCAAGCATCCACAACTTTTTGCATATGCACCTGATCCTTATAAACTTCTGCGGGTGGCAATGGCCCAAGTGTTATCGGCCTCTCACCCATGGTGAATGTATACCTATTTCTTTGTCCGTCATGAATCACTTTCCTATCATATTGCCAAGGTCTACCCAACAAAATATGACATGCTTGCATAGGTACAATATCATACAAAACTTGATCAATATATGTGCCAATGGTGAATGTAATAAGTACTTGTCCGGTTACCTTTACCTCACCACTATCATTCAACCATTGAAGCTTGTATGGTCTTGGATGCTTTTGCGTCTTCAGCCCCAACTTCTCCACTAGCATAGTGCTAACAACATTGTTGCAGCTTCCTCCATCGATGATCATGCTACAAGGCTTGTCTTTCACCAAACACCTAGCGTGAAAGATGTTTTCCCGTTGCTCGATGCCATCTTCCTTTGGCTGAATATTGAGCAGCCTCTTCGTCAAAATCAAGCATTGAAGAACTTGCTCTTCCGGATTCACTTTGGGTACATCTTCCAAGTCAGGCATGTCAGCTAGTGCAGGGTTGACATCAGGGTTGAAGTCGGATACTTCCCTTTCGTCGTCGGAGTATAGCTCCCCATACTCCGTAGTAAGCATTATTCTCTTGTTAGGACATTGTGATGCGATATGTCCCAACCCTTGACACTTGAAGCACTTGATGTTCCTTGCTCTCTCCACCTTTTGTGGCGCATTAGGTGTCTTTGGCTCCTCTTTGACCTTCCATGGAAGCATCTTGGGTGTGTCCAAAGGAACTTTGCTTGAACTCTCCACATCCTTGGAATACTTAGAACTTGCATTCCAGGGGCTATAGCTTGAAGGCTTCGCATATGTCTTCTTCTTAAGTTGCTTCTCGATCTTTGAAGCCAATGCCACCATCTCTTCAATTTCCGCATAGTGCTGCAAATCAAGAACCTGTGCAATGTCAGCATTCAAACCATAATAAAATCTCGACATAAGAGACT
>JAKUCV010000877.1:25411-46531 GCA_028386065.3 Turnera subulata | reverse complement strand
ACTAAACCGAATTAGTTGTTTATATGTATGATATGCTATATGTGATGTGGCTTGATCATGATTGTATAAGCAACATAACTTGATCATAGTTTATTATGCTTATGTTGATAGTATGTTTAAACTAGATCATTATGATTCTCATATATGTGATATGTTGAAGTCGGATCCGTCAAAGGTGTTTGACAGCAAGTTCTTGATTGGTATATGATATTAATCAAAGAGTGTTTTCGGCTGGAAGTCGAATGAGTTTGACAAGGTTGATTGAATGGTATATGATACCAAAACATCGATGTTTAAGATGTAAACATCGATGTTCTCTTTGGTCGATAATCCGCCGAGGGGTTCAAACATCGATGTTTAAGTTCAAACATTGATGTTCAAGGTCAAAACATCGATGTTTAAGATGTAAACATCGATGTTCTGAACATTCGGCCAATTGTTTGGAGTTCCAAAAACTTTAATCATCGATGCTTAAGGGTTAAACATCGATGTTCTGGAATCCAGAAACTTCAAATATCGATGTTGAAGTGTCAACATCGATGTTCTGGAATTCTGAAACTCCAAACATCGATGTTCATGACCAAACCTCGATGTTCTGAGATTCTGCGAACTTACTTGAAGTTCCAGAATTCTCAAACATCGATGTTCTAGGGACAAACATTGATGTTCTGAAATTTTGCCAAACAGTTTGGAGTTCCTGATGAACCGGCACCTAATGCTCCTAGGGCGGAAAGAGATGCTTACAAGAAGCATGTCGATGAGGCATTGGATGTCGCTTTCCTTATGCTTGTCAACATGGACTTTGAGCTTCAGAAGCAAAATGAGAACTTGGGTGCGTTCGATATGATCGAACACTTGAAAATGCTCTTTGAAGAGCAAGCAAGGCATGAGAGATATGAGACCTCTAAGGCATTGTTCCAATGCAAGATGGCTGAGTCATCAGCAGTCAGGCCTCATGTGCTCAAGATGATTGGTTACATTGAGAGCCTTGAGGGTCTGGGTTTTCTTTTGCAGAAGGAGTTGGCTGTTGATCTAGTCCTGCAATCGTTGCCGGATAGTTACAGCCAATTTGCCATGAATTTCAATATGAATCATCTTGACAAATCCTTGTCTGAGTTGCTTAACATGTTAGGAATAGTTGAGCAACAAATGAAGGCAAATAAATCCAACAGCATATTGATGGTTGGAAATAGCAAAGGAAAGGGAAAAAGCAAGAAGAAAAATTCTGCCAAAAAGTTTGGTTCATCTTCTTCACAAGTGCTGAAACCCAAAGGTGGTGCTGCAAAGGAAGGATAATGTTTTCATTGCAAGAAACCTGGCCATTGGAAGCGTAATTGCCCTATTTACCTTGAGGAGGTGAAGAAACAGAAGGGAAGCAAGACTTCCGCTTCAGGTATTCTTGTTATAGAAGCTAATATTTCTATCTCTGCATCATGGGTATTAGATACCGGATGTGGTTCTCACATTTGTGTAAATGTGCAGAATCTGAGAAAGAGTAGAAGATTAGCAAAGGGTGAAGTAGACCTGCGTGTTGGAAATGGAGCAAGAGTTACTGCATTAGCCGTAGGGACTTATAAACGAGAAACCCCAATCTATAACATTAATTCGAAGAAGGTTAAATTAAACGATTCTAGTACGACCTATCTCTGGCATTGTCGTTTGGGCCATATAAACGAGACTCGTATTTCTAAACTCCATAAGAATGGGCTTTTAGACTCATTTGATTTTGAATCATATGAGACATGTGAGTCATGTTTATTGGGCAAAATGACGAAGGCTCCTTTTGCCGGTAAAGGTGAAAGGGCTTCAGACTTGCTAGGCCTTATACATTCTGATGTATGTGGGCCTATGTCAACACAGGCTAGAGGTGGATCTCAGTACTTCATTACATTTACTGATGATTATAGTAGATATGGCTATGTGTATCTTATGAAGCACAAGTCAAAATCCTTTGGAAAGTTCAAAGAATTCAAGAATGAAGTACAAAATCAACTTGGTAAGAGTATTAAAATGCTTCGATCTGATCGAGGAGGTGAATACTTAGACCAAGAATTTTTTGATCATCTAAAAGAGTGTGGTATAGTATCACAACTTACTCTACCAGGTACACCTCAATAGAATGGTGTATTTGAAAGGAGAAATAGAACTCTGTTAGACATGGTTCGTTCTATGATGAGTCAAGCTGACCTTCCTTCTTCATTTTAGGGACATGCTTAATTGACTGTTGTCTTTACACTTAACCGTGTTCCATCTAAATCGGTTGAAAAGACACTATATGAGATATGGACTGGGAAATGTCCCAATTTGTCTTTTATGAAGATTTGGGGTTGTGAGGCTTACGTAAGACGTCAAGCATCAGACAAACTCGGCCCTAAATCTGACAAGTGCCTTTTTGTTGGATATCCTAAAGAAACTAAAGGATATTATTTCTATAATCCCACAGAGCAAAAAGTGTTTGTTGCTCGTACTGCTATTTTTCTAGAAAGAGAATTTATTTCTAGAGAGATCAGTGGGAGAAAAATAGAACTCGAAGAAGTTCGAGTACAACTAGAAGCTATAGAGGCTGAGATGGAACAAGGACAGGAACCATAAGTTGTTGTGGGTGAAAATCCTGTACCTGTAACACATGGACCACGTAGGTCTGATAGGACTCGGTATGAGCCTGAGAGATATGGATTTCTTTTGATTCATACTGGAGACGTGATGCTCATAAATGAGGATGAGCCCACTTCCTATCAGCAAGCTATTACGGGTCCAGACTCTAAGAAGTGGCTAGAAACCATGAATTCAGAGATGGAATTCATGCATGAAAACAAGGTATGAACCTTGGTTGATCCACCTGAAGGGGTAAAACCCATAGGGTGCAGATGGGTCTTTAAGAAAAAGACCGACATGGATTGTAATATGATTACCTTTAAAGGGCGATTGGTTGCGAAAGGTTTCAAGCAAGTTCATGGTATTGACTATGATGAAACTTTCTCGCCAGTTGCCATGGTTAAATCCATCTGGATTCTATTGGCTATAGCAGCATACCATGATTATGAGATATGGAAAATGGATGTCAAAACTGCTTTCCTTAATGGAAATCTTTTAGAGGATGTGTACATGACATAACCTGAAGGTTTTGTCACTCCAAAGAATGCTAATAAGGTATGCAAATTGCAAAGATCCATTTATGGATTAAAGCAAGCTTCTAGGAGTTGGAATCTTCGTTTTGATGAAGTAATCAAACAGTTTGGTTTCATTAAGAACGAAGATGAGCCATGTGTTTACAAGAAGGTTAAATCGTTTTCTTGTTGTTGTATGTTGACGACATTCTACTCATTGGGAATGATATTCCAACACTACAGTCTGTAAAGACTTGGTTAGGAAAGAATTTCTCAATGAAGGACTTAGGAGAAGCTGCCTACGTGCTAGGTATAAAGATCTATAGAGATAGATCCAAAAGGCTTCTTAGTCTAAGTCAAAGTACATATATTGACAAGGTGCTAAAGAGGTTTAGCATGCAAGATTCCAAGAAAGGTTTCTTGCCCATGTCACATAGCATATCTCTCTCAAAGAATCAATCTCCTAGAACATCTAAGGAGAGAGAGTAAATGAGTAAGATTCCTTATGCGTCAGCAATAGGATCTATCATGTATGCCATGCTATGTACTCGACCAGATGTCGCATATGCATTAAGTGTCACAAGCAGATATCAATCTGATCTCGGTGAAGGTCACTGGACAGCGGTTAAGAACATCTTTAATACTTGAGAAGAACTAAGGATGCATTCCTTGTGTACAGAAGCGTTGATAAGCTTGTTGTAAAGGGTTACACAGATGCTAACTTCCAAACTGACAGGGGTGACTTTAAATCGTAGTCAAGATATGTGTTTTGTCTTAGAGGCAATGTAAGGCTGTGCAAAGTTCCTTCTGGAATAATGTAGCAGATCCTTTAACTAAGCCGCTCACACAGCAGAAGCGTGATGGTCATGCTACATCCCTTGGTATTAGATACATGGATGATTGGCTTTAGTGCAAGTGGGAGATTGTTAGTGTAATGCCCAAAAGCCAATCATTGGATGCTTATATAGTCATGTATAATTATTAAGGTTTTATTCTAATAAATATGTTTATGTGATAAACGCTTGCACATATTTATAACCCTAGAATATCTCATATTCTTAAAATGTCCCTAGTCGATTATTATTATGGATGGGTTGTAATAATAAATTAAGACTAGCGTATGTTGAGAATTATATGAGATATGAATTCTACATACGGGTACAAGTTAGAGAACTTGTGGTCTGGACTAACCTGACATAAGAACACTACGTGAAACGTTATATGATTGTTATTAGTGGTTCTTATATGTATTGTCCTTAGACCTGAGATCATCAAGGTTCCCAACATGTGAGTCATATACTTTGATATTACTCTTGGCTATTCGTAACTGAGTAAACCTTAGTGTAATCATTGGGTATATGAAATAATGTGTAGTGGGTTTTGTATGATCAAGATGGGATTCGTCCAACCCTTATAACGGGTATATTATCAGATGGGTCTCTTGATAGAGTTGAACTGTAAATGCATGGCCATGCTCGGATTATGTGATATGGTGATATCATTAGTATCTGCTTTACACAGTTAACTCGGGGATCAAGAAACTTAGATTAAACATATACGAGAATGACTTATCCCATGTCTCGTGTTTAATCTTGATAATGTGACGAAATTATAATGACTTGTTTCCGAGGCATAATGAATCAGTACTGATCTTGTCGTTTGGGTAGTAATGATGTGTTGCTAGACGCCGCTCATTATTTATAACTGTAAATGTGTTTACAATTATTGCCAAACGTTACAAGTGCCTACAGGGTCACACACTTAGAACTATTGATTCGAGCTGGTGGTTAATCTATGGTTGGACCGTGGTTCGACTAGGTGTTTGAGCTAGTGGTTAGACCATAATTGGACCATGGTTGGACTGGGTCATTTGGGTTGGTTCGGTTCAATAGTTACCAGAATTATTGAACCTGAATTATTATCCCAAAGGCATGAAAGGATGTGTTGTTTTATATATATGTTGATATATATAATTGAGTTAGTGGAGACATGATCATGTAGATGATTGTGACTAAAGTATAGATAATGGAAAACACAATTATGCATGATAAGATATATGTATGATTGGTTGGCTATTTTCTATATTATCTAACATGTAAACATATATGTGATGTATGTAAGAGTGTGAAGGATGAGCAGATTGTAGAGAGCTCAACACACAAACACATTCACAAGAGTTGTGAGAAAAACACTCTAGGCTCTCTTGCTCTTGGAAATTCTGTAGCTAGCACTGCGGTTCGAGAGTGCTCGAGTTAGTGATCGTGAGACGGTTGCTAGCAGTCATCAATGGTTCGTGTGGATACCGTAGAGGAGTCAGATTTCTGTCCGGTTCTTGCTGATTCGTATCATCAGTTGAGTGAAAGATCTCAACCAAAACCAGGTACGAAATTTTTGTTATTCGGTTTACCCCGTTTCACATGGATCCTCCATTAGTTCCGGGTTTTTTCCGCTGCGCATATTGTTTCTTTGTTTGCATACCTAGTTACTTACAGTTAGGCCTACAAAACAGTAAGATAAAGGACACCGGGGGTGCCCGGGGTGTGTGACCCTGGAGGCTTTTCGATGCCTAAGTCAGAACAAGGCAATCCCTAACTGATAATTTATAGACAGAGGAGGTGAATCGTTAGTTCTGTGTGCGTACCTTTCACCATGCTAGGGGGTTGCTATTTATAGGCGTTTGGAGATGAGTTTGGACTTCTAGGTCTAGACAGGTGTAGACCTGGCCGCCTATATAGGTGTGGACTTAGACCTAGGCAGGCAACCTGGGGTTTCCATGTAGGCCTAGACTTCTAGGCTTATCTGTCACTTTGCTTTGGATGTGCAGCCCTCTTATGTGTAGCCCAACAATGTGCAACCAAATTATATGTAGCCCTGCTATGTGTAGCCCGTGCAGCCTTACAATGTGTAGGCCCAACAATGTGTAACCCTACTAATCTGTATGCCATCAAAAAGTGATTCATATTCTGAGTTTATTGTTAGCACCCTTGGCATATAAAAATTGGCGCAGAGAATAATATTTGTGGTTTTAGCCTTTTAACACACGTCTTTCCTTATGATACATACATGAAAACCAAACTCTTACAAATATAAGAAGGATGAAACTAAAACATGGTTGGCTATTTGCAGTTAATGTGATTGTCTTCTACCATAGAAAAAAGCCCAAGAAAATTGTAGATCCAGCCACATTTTCTGCCATTGCCTGTCTTCATTGTGCCGAAAATTGTTTTGTCCCCCACCTATTTTCATAATCAATGCAGGACAAAAGACCTCATTGGAAACCTGATTATACCTGGCAAAGTCAGCAGATATCAATATACCAAGGTCATACCATATGTACAGATTTGAAAGAACAACAACTACCTCTCTCTGCAGTAGGAATGTTGTAGGAAACTGCAAACCAACTTATTAATTAATTGTAAAAGCCTCCGGAAGTACATAATTGGGAAAGACATGAGACCACATATTGAATATTCCCAATTTAATTTTGTGTTTTTATTTGTGATATTGTACATCCAGCCTGTGTCACCCCTCTAGAAGGTGTGTTTTGCTAGTGATCATTATTTATTGTGATCCCTTGGTTGAATTGTTGTTAGGTGGAACTTGGGAGAATTGTCGGTTAGATGAGTTGTTTCAAAGCTTAATTAAATAGCTTTTTTTTTTTTTGATAATGAAGCTTAATTAAATAGCTTTGAGTTCATAGTTTCAAGCACATGATTATGAAAAAAAGCTTGGTTACATTGGTAAGCCAGCTCTAGAAGGATTTCGATGTTATACTTACCGTGAGAACTCTTAGCAATAAAAGAAAGTATTTTGGCTTATTAAGTTTTCTAACCTTCCAGTTTGACGTTGATTTTGATTTTGGCCCCAAGTTTAAAATTTTTCATTTTGACCCCTCAGTTTGGCTTGACCAGGTTTTCGAGCCCAACTACCTATAGTAATCGGTCAGCTTTATGATGTGTAAGTTAACTAACTTGTGTCAAATTCTGATTCCTTGGTTTTTTTTGTGAATTGATTCATTCGTTTAATTGTCAGCAATTTAAAAGAACCATAAATACTTAAAAAAATAAATAAAGATACCAATATACGAATATACGAATTCAACGGTTCTTAAATGATGCTCTTGAGAGGTAAACTCAAAACATAAAATTTTGAAAATTATACATAATACACGCAGTGTGTTAAAGATTGAGACTTTAAATTTTATGCTTTTATTAAATCAATTTATTCAAATGGTAAATAAAAACCAATTCCAATTATTAAAAATAATTAGGTTGCATTATTTAAATAAGATGGCTTTTGTTGGTTGAGAATAAGATGTCTTACATCTAAAAAAATAATTTTTCTTTCTCGGCAACTTTTTTTGTCTGTAAGATTTTTTTCTTTGAAACCAATTGCTCTTTTCAAAAATTTATTTTCTTAGAAAATTGATTGATTACTTAATTACATGGAAAACTCTCTTCAATTAAAATTATTCGAGCCATGAGATCTTGACACAGTTAAATATATATTTTTCTTTTTCTTGTGCGATTCTTTGATTTTGCTTTCTTCCGTTAATTAGGGTAGTTTATATGTACCCAAAAAACAGTTAGGATAATTTATTCAAGAATTTTTTTCTAAAAAAAACGTGATGCTGACATAACGACAACGCCCAACCCATAATGAACTTCTACTCAAACTGCTCTTTATTTCTTTTTTTAAATTTTTTTCTCTCAATATTATATATTATATTATTTTTTTAATTGACTACATTTACTTGTTGTTTAAAAATTCTAATACGCAATTAAACAAAGGAATCACAATTTGACAAGTAGGAAATTTAAAAAAGCTTACCGGTTATCAGAGGTAAGAGGATGAAAAGACCTAATCAAGCCAAACTTAGGGGCCAAAATAAAAGAAAAACAAACTGGAAGGCTAAAATCAATATCAATGCCAAACTGGAGGGTAAAAATCTTATTAAGCCAAGTATTTTTAGTTGACTGAAAAATAAGCCTCCTAAAAATCTTTTCTTTTTTATGACCCCATAAACTTTTCTAATGAATCCAAAAATCAAATGGATTTAAAGGGTGCGAGGTGCCAGGTTTTAAAGGATTAGAGAAAAAGATGTCAATCCAAATATAAAAATACATTCTCATATATTAAAATTTTATTATAATTCAAATTGTAAAAAAAAAAACACAACATGGATTCTGTCCACCAAAATACACAAATTATGTACTAAATAAATTTTTTATCATGTGTAGACTATAGATTCTTAATTAAACAAAATTGTTCTAATTTGTGTTTATATGTATTTTAAAAATTTAGGTAAAAAATAGCTAGCTAGCTCGCTGAATTAGGAAATGGGATAGATACTAAGGTGGGGATATGTATGTTATGCTATGATTTACAATACGTTTAGCTAATGTGTGAATTCAACCTTTAACTTGATTTGCATAAATCATGAATGCATTAAAATGATGCTTAGAAGAATGCTAACTAAAATCAATAGCTGAACTTCTACATTGGAAAATAGCACGTTGAATTAGGAAATGGGATAGAAACTAGGGTGGGGGTATGCATGCTATGATTTACAATACGTTTAGCTAATGTGTGAATTCAACCTAACTTGATTTATTTGTCAATCTCTAGGAACTTGATAGGGATGAAGAAATGCTTGTTCGGGAGGAAATGGAACAGATGGATGAGATCGAGCATGCTTGGGAGGAAATGCAGGCATCCATGGAGTGAAGAGACCTAGACTGTAGGATGGACTTAAAATGACACTAGAATGCCCTGTTTTGGTCACGGACTTGTGACACCTTAAATTCCCACTTTAAATTTCCAATGTGGTGAAAAATGTATGGCTATAATTTGAATTGAATTACCTGTTTCCATTGTGATCTGAACGTATGGATTATGGATGACGTTGTGCAGCAATTCTGAGAGTGAGTAAGTAAAGAATTGTTTCACTAAATTTACTAACGGTACGAAGCATCATAAACATAACATTCAAAGATACGAAGCTCTAAAAAGGAATTAGAAGTATAGAATCATAAACATTCAAGAGATATCTTCGTCTGCTGGATTAGCAACGGTAGGGGATTCGAGGTAGGTATGGCGAGCGGGGCGTTTTGAAAGCTTTTCTTTCTGAGGGTTTTGTAGTAAAGATTTAGGCTTAATGTTACTTGATTTTTATCGGACAAAGACCGGGTAGAGCCGGTTATGCAAAAACCCTGCCCGTATTTTCAGTGGGGGATCCAGGGGGAAGCAGGGGCCCAGGCCCCCCTAAAGCACATGTTGGCCTGGTGGAAGATGGCACTCTGGTTTGGGCGCTTGACGTGTGTTCGATACCCAAGTCCCACTTATTTCATTATTTTTTTAGCATTTTCCTCCATTTGTGTTAGTTTGTACAACTTTGGCCCCTCCAAAAATTTCTGGATCCGCCCCTGCGTATTTTAATAAGGAGATTAATCTTTTTTATGTCCCTTAACTTTAAAAAATATCAACCTTGTCCCTGAGATTTTTTTCCAAAGATTTTGTCCCTGAACTTGTTTAGAATCTCAAGTTTCGATCCTTTTTACCTTTGGTTGCCGGTAATCCTCCTATCGGCTGACATGTGGCGCCATATTTTTTTAATATTATTCACCTTTTTCTTCCTATTTTATTTTCCAATTCATTTAGAAAATTGAGAAAATAATATTATTATCGAAAAAAGGAAAAAAATAGGATTTAATTAATTCAAAATAATTACCAATTTAAAAAAGAGAATTAATTATTATTTGGTTCTTGATTTTTCTGCCTCGTCTTACACATTTCATGCTCTGCAAACTATTGCTCTTATGAGAATGACAACCAAACTTCATAGCCAAGCACTGAATCTCCATCCCCAGTATCAAGTCATGCAAATTGGCCACAGCCGGCAACACTGCGATGACCGTAGTGGAAGCCAAACTCGGTCCGTTACCCGAAACCATGTCTCTAAAAACTCCGATTGAGCCCTCAAACCGAGAATTCCTCATCAACCGGATATCATTGCGTTACACAAAACCAAGTCTCTCTCGGGCAATCTATCGAACACCTTGAGCGCATACTCCTCCCTTGAAATCTTCAAGCACAAAACAACAAGAGTAGAGCCAATGAACAAATCCGCACCAAACCCATCAACATTCGCCTTTCCAAAAGCACCAGCCCCATCTTTTTGTCCCCTAGACTCGTGGCTGCCGTAGCGCCACCGCCTCTTCTCATATGGGTAAAAAGCGAAATGGCCGATGAGGGCTCCTTGTTGTTGGAGAAGCCCTGGAGGAGGGCATTAAAGAGGAAGAGGGAGCGTGCGTGGCGGCATGCTTCGCCTCCACCAGCACCATGTTCCTGTGGGTGTGCTAACTCAGGAGAAGACTCCGGCGGCCGCTACTTCTCTGCCTCCTGGGGCAGCATCTAGTGGGAGAAGCAGGTCAGCGCCTCTGCCCAGATCCACCGCAATAACATGTCTCTCCTCGTCACCGGCGCCGCCAGCTTTGCTGGCACCCACGTCTCGATGGCCCTTCGCAAGCGTGGCGACGGCATTGTCGGCATCGACAACTTCATTAGCGACTATGACGTGTCCCTCGGTTGTGGGTGTGGCTCGGGTTAGTGACCGGCTTCTGGTCGTCAGCGGTGGCTGTTGGATTTCTCTTCTTTATCTCCTTGTTAATTACTCTGTGGAGACTGGTTTGATTAAATGGTATGGATATTCTTGTTTCTAGTTGGATTTTGTTAATTTTGGAGTTTACAGATTTGAACATAAGAGGAACAATGATATTTGTTAATAAATTTGTCTAATTAATTAGTCAAAGTTTCCTTTTAATGATTTTTTCAAAATACTAATGATTTATCTTATATGGTTACTTATAATCAGCATTAATTAGAATTTACTTATAATTCTAATTAATTTTCAATTAATTTCTTTTCTAATTATAAATATAACTAATTTTCTTTTTGGTATTTATCATTATTTGATGTTAATAATTAATAATCGGTCAATTAATTGTTTTTTTAAATGAAATGGTACTAATTTTTCAATCAATCAATGGGAACTTTCTCTCTCTAATTATTTATAGAGAATAATAGTTTTAATTTTCCTAAAAATTAGGCATTTTTCTATTTTTACACAATCAATGGGAGCTTTCCATGTTTTTAGAGAATAATAGTATTAATTTCCCAAATTTTAGGTATTTTTCTATTTTTGCATCAATTAATGAGAGGTCTCCATAATTTTAGACAATAATAGTATTAATTTCCCAAATTTTATGTATTTTTCTATTTTGCATCAATTAATGGGCGCTGTCCATATTTTTAGAGAATAATAGTATTAATTTTCCAAAATTTAGGTATTTTTTTATTTTTACATCAATTAATGGGAGCCTTCTATATTTATAGTGAGTAATAGTATTAATTTCTCAAAATTTAAGTATTTTTATATTTTTACATCAATTAATGGAGCTTTCCATATTTTTAGTTAGTAATAATATTAATTTCCAAAAATTTGAGTATTTTTATATTTTTACACAAATTAATGGGAGCTTTCCATATTTTTAGAGAATAATAGCAAATTTCCCAAAATTTAGTTATTTTTTTATTTTCATCAATCAATGGAAGCTTTGAAACGCCCCGACCCGTATTTACCGTACACAGTAAACACGTGCCGGAACTGTAACAACCCAAACCGACAAAAGCCCAACATACAGTGTACACAACAGATATCCGGGCTCAACAGCCCATAATAAAAACAATAATAATAACTCAACCGGCCCAATGGCCCAATAATAGTAAAAACATTGTATGCGACACTGATGCAAACTATGGATCCAAGCCCTGTCCAAGGGATAAGCCTGTCTGGAATGCACCAACCCTGTACCACAAATAACTCATCCTACGGGATGAAAGCCCGCAGGTGAGGGGTAAGTCCGAAGTGCTCACGACCATGGATAGACGATCAATATGCAACACTAAAAATTACTCAAAGTCGTAAACAAGGAAAAACCGCCAAAATAAAACAAATCAAAGACTCAAATAAAAACCAATTTCCAATTTTATCTTTTCCGGGCCCCGTCACGGATAAGCCAGGGTCGTACCAGGTTATCAACCTGTTCCTGGTGCCAGATCAAAAAGAACCCGGGATCAACATCCCAATCTCAAACTCAGGGATCAACATCCCAATCAAACCGGCATCAACATGCCCATCACAAGTAACCCAGATCATGGCCACCACAAAACAGTCTCAAACCATCCGGTCGTACCACTACTTACCACGCGACAATTATATCATCGTCCTCAAAATCAAATCACAGGGATCAACATCCCTAACCAAAAACCTGGGATAGACATCCCAAACCATACCAAGGATCGACATCCTTATCTCAAATTATTAATTCATCCATTATTCCTATGGCCAAAGACACGAAAATAAATATCCAAAACTCGACACGGGGATAGACATCCCAAAACCAAATCATAGCACCGGGATAAACATCCCGACAACAATCAAGACCATGGGATAAACATCCCGAATCATACCACAACAAATGCAACATCCAACAGTGCAAAACCAACAAGCACAACTACCGAGTAATATAGGCACATATTGAAGGAAATCCATCCTCACCTTGGCCGATTACTCAACTCCGGAAACAATGTCCGACCCCAAGCCGGCTCCTCGGGAAACTGCCCGATATCCGAACCTATTCAACAGAACAATATATACACATAAATGCACATAATCGGTATGCTATGATGCCAATACTGCGAAATAAACCCATCCCGGTTCATATCCGTTATTATTATCCTTTACCGAAAATATTTTACCGTACGTATTTCCGAATATAATTTCGGTACCATACTTTAATTAAAACTCTTTTCAAAATATTTTCATAAAATAATTATAATTTCCAAAATTATAATCACCACAATTTTTCCAGAAAAATAATAACGTATTTATAATTTTCAGAAAATATTTATATAGTATTTATTTTTTTCTAAATATACATAATAATATTTTCCAACACAAAATATAATTACCTTTAATTCTCAAAGTACATGTATATATATATATATATTCCTCAACCATAATTTTCCAGAGAAAATAATATATATAAAAATTTCCAGAAATTATTTCATGATACATATATATATTTTTCCAACTAATAATAGTTTCCCAAAACATAACTTAATTATTTATCAAAGTATAGATATTTATGTTTTCCACAAAACACCAGAATTAAATTAACCATAATTTCCTAAAGTAAATATATATTTTTTTCTGAAAATTAAATTACCAGAATAATTAATAAATACATATATATATAATGTTTTATTTTTAAATTAAAACGGACTAGGCCATGAATAGTGTCGGCCCAGACCAAGGCAGCAGGCCCGAACACAGGCCCACGCCTAGCCCGGCCCAACACCTCACAGCCCAACCCACAGAAAAGCCCACAATCAGACCCAACGCAGATCCGGGTCAAACCCGTTGCGAACGAGTTGTTTCAACCTCACGGGTCGCTCACCTCGGGTTCAGCGTCGGCGGCGCCACGGGCGGCAGGGACGGGCGAGAGGAAGGTTGGCGCGGGGTCGGCGACATCGAGGCGACTCGACTGGTGGTGGAAAAGCTGAGCTGCATCGCCGGTGTCGTCGTCAGCGGCACGGAGAGGTAGATCCGCGGGTTTCGCCGCGGGTCAACGGCGCTCGGCGGCGCGTCTCGCAGCGGGGACTGGAGGAGGCGACGGCGTCGAGGTCGCGACGGTGCGGCGGTCCAGACGGCGGTGGTGGTGCAGCGAGAGGCGGCGCGGAACTCCACTCGGTGAACAGTAACCGAGGCGCTGGGGTTGACGATGAACAGTGCCATTCTCCGGGTTTTTCTTTTTTTTTTCATTTTCTTCTTTTTTCCCTATTTTCTTCTTTTCTTTTCTGATTTCCATTCTTTTTTTTTTCCTTTCTCTCTTTTTTTCTATTTTTCTAATTTTCTGATTGGTTCTTCTCTTTTTTTTCATCCCTTTTCTTTTTTTTTCTCCCGATTTTTCTTTTTCTTTTTTTCTTTTTTTCTTCTTTTTTTTTTCTCTCTTTTTTTTTTCTTTTTCCTCTCCTTTTCTCTTTTTTTCCTCTTCTCTTTTTCTTCCTCTCCTGCTTCCTTCTTCTTCTTCTCTTATAGAACGTAGATTTACTGTGCGACGTGTGAATCAACAATAATGCAGCTTGTCTGCATTATAGAACGAGTCCAGTCCGGACCAGAAAATAACTGATATCCCCTTAGTTATTTTCCGGTGTGATTTTTCCGAAAATTCCGGAACCCGAAAAATACCAACTTAGGCCCGAAAAGTCTACGGAAAAATCACGAGCGCGGGAAAACTCTCGGTTACGAAAAATAACGTCCGATTTACCTTGAATTAATTACCCAAGATTAATTCAACAGTAAATCACGGTAAAAAGACTTTTACAGTCCCGGTAAAAATCTAAATTTTTACCCGGGCTGTTACAAGCTTTCCATATTTTTAGAGAATAATAGTAAATTTCCCAAAATTTAGGTTTCTTTATTTTTTTATTTAGAGAATATTTTTTAAAAATATAGGTATATTTCCATTTTTAGAGAGCTTTGTACATGTTTTAATACTATTTTTAGGTTCCTTTTAAAATTTTATAATTATTATAAATTTAGTACCTAATAATTCATTCTTAAAAAAATAATAATCAGTCAAAATTTTCTTCTTTAACAAATTTTAAAAATTTTAGTTATTTATTATCTTCCTTTTTCCCAAATTTGATATTGTTTTCCAAAATAGAAATCTTCACAAATAAAAGAATAGAAAATTCTAAAATAATACAGCTGGATGGGACCCACTATCCACTTATCAACTTTTGAGTGGATTACCCACCGTCAAATGGGAAAAGGATAGAAACTTGCGGTTCTAAACCAGTTCAGGGACAGAATCTTTGAAAAAAAAAAAGCTCAGGGACAAGGTTTGAGATTTTTGAAAAGTTAAGGGACATAAAAAAGATTTATCTCTTAACGGACATTGAGCTATATAAGAAAACTATAGAGATTATAAAAATAGACAGGTAAAGATAAGCCGTCTAATAACTGTTAAACCGCCATCATGCATAGTCATCTTTGTTGTGCATTATAAGTGATCATTGTTGCTATACATATAGGGATATCGAGGCTTAACCAAGAGTTAGCTCCTGAGGAATATTAGGTGAGGATATAAACTTATAAACTTCGGTATGCTGCCTGTGATACCTCGGTTGTTTGTTAAATTGTTAAATTATATGTTTATCTTGTCGTGCTTGTCATGTTGTGCTGATTACTTTCACATGCTTGATGTCTACTGTGAACTGATTGTTGAGCTTTGTGATGTTAATATGAATGTTGTGATATTCGTATGAGATATGTGATATTTGATCGATTAGTAGCTGTGACCTGATATTGTGACATTGCGATTGGATTTCCAGAGGAGCTATGAGGCTGAGAGCCCGCTCGGGAATGTGAGTATGATGAGTTACTGCTAGACAGTAAAACAGGAGATAATAATAAATTATGGTGACATCACCTAGACATCTAGATTGTCACGTGACAGGTATTGGTACGGCTAGATGGTAGTCGCCTTGTCATTTGTGATATGATAGGGAGGACTACGGGACTCCTGCTGAGGACTGTAGGACTCAGTTGATTTGTTATGGGAAGGACTGCGGGACTCGGTTATTGTGATTTGTGATATTTATGAATTAACGGGGAGTAACCCTGGGTTAGCTAACCTGGCTACTAGGCACGGCCAATACTTATCATGTGACAGGGGCCTAGTAATAAAATCGAAAAGTCTGTCGTCTATTATCAGTGAGTTTAGAAGACTAGCATAACAATGAGAGGTCTGTCATATGGTAAGGCCGGGTGAGTTGTTTGATTTTGAAGCTATGTTGTGCTTGCCATACTTCTATTGTTCTATGTTAGCTTTAGTGTATTTACGGTTGCTTGTATACTGCAATTTATTTGTTTATAGTGAGACAATGGTTGGTCTCACACCTCACACAGTTATTGCAGGTTAGAATAGGAGTGCATTCCGGCGGCTACAACGTCACCTCAGACAGGGCTCGGATCCAATAGCATGCATTAAGTCTTTCATAAGATGTCATTGAATATCTAGATAATGCTTCTGTTGTGCAGATGATGATGTTCCTATGTCGGGTGATGATTGTATGGTTACTGTGCTGATTGGACTAATTTATTGTTATGTGCAATGTACTGTGCCACGTGTCAGCACTATTACCCTGTAATTATTATATGTTGGGTAAATGGAGATCGGGTCTGTAAGTTTCCCTAGAGCTATTATGACACTCATAACAAACACAATATGCAGCGGAAGCAAGGAAACTTAACCAAGAACCAAGTGAAGCATGCATAAACCGTATAACAAAATTTACATACCTTGTTCGGTTGAGGTCTTTCACCCAACTGTAGAGCCGAATCAGTTAGAGCCAGACAAAAGCCTCGCCCCTCTACGGTATCCACACGAACCGTGATCGGCTTGGAATCGTCACACGAATCAAGCCTCGAGCTCCCCCGGACTGATGTGCTAGCAAGAGTAAACCGGGAGCTTGAGTTTTGTGGTGTTTTGCTCTTCCTTCTTTCACAAAGAAGAAGAGAGGTTGAGAGGATTGTGTGAGTCACGTTTTTGCTCTGAAAAACTGAAAGAGATATGCAATGATCTGATCTACAAAGCCACTAAGCCTACCAAAAGCATAATGCAATTGTTTAAGACTAAATGGCAAACATGGTGGACCAATGTGATAACCCTTATCACATTGTCTCCCACTAAAAACAATCAGATCATAACACACTCCACACATACCTGTCTGAAACAATAATTCATGTAATTATTGATCCCAAAACGACCTTGGTCAACCATGGTCCAACCATGGTCCAACCACGGTTCAACCATTTGCTCGAATCAACGGTTCTATGTGTGTGACCCTGTAGGCACTTGTAACGTCCGACAATAATCGTAAAATCTCATTTTACAATTATAAGCAAAGAGCGGCGTTTAGCAACACATCATTGCTACCCGAACGACAAGATCAATACTGATTCTCTATGCCTCGGAATATGTCATCGTCCTTTCGTCCCATTATCAAGATCAAACACGAGACATGGAATATGTCAATCTCGTATGTGTTTATTCTATGTTTCTTGATCCCCGAGTTAACTGTATAAAACGGATACCCGTGATATCACCATTTCACCTAATCCGAGCATGGCCATGCATTTAACAGTTCAACTTTATCAAGAAACCATATGATAATATACCCGTTATATGAGTCGAACAAATCCCGTCTTGATCAATCAAAACCCACTACATACTCGTCATATACCCAATGATTACCCTTATGTCCACCCAGTTACGGATGACTAGGAATAATATCAAAGTACATGATTCATATGTTGGATACCTTGACGATCTCAGGTCGGAGGACAATACATCTATAAGAAACACTAATGACATACATTAACGTTCCATGTAGTGTTCTTATGTGGGTCGGTCCAGTCCACAAGTTCTCCAACTTGTACCCGTATGTAGAATTCATATCACATATGCAATTCTCAACATACGCTAGTCTTAATTTATTATTACAACCCATCCGTAATAATAATCGACTAGGGACATTTAAGAATATGAAATATTCTAGGGTTATAAGTATGTGCAAGCGTTTATCTCATAAACGATACTTATTGGAATAACCTTAAAGTGTATGTACATGACTATAAATAAACATCCATGATTGGCTTTTGGGCATATTACTAACAATCTCCCACTTGCACTAAAGCCAATCATCCATGTATCTTATACATGTGGATCTAGCATGACCATCATGCTTCAGTTGCATGAGAAGATTAGACAATGTATCTTCTACATTGTTCCCAGAAGGAACTATACACAGCTTTAGTTGTAGAGTCGGTAGCTGTTCTTGCTTGGAACTCTTCCAGCTCACAGTACCACCTCCAAGACGAAACATATATCCTTATTGCGATCTAAAATCATCCCTGTCAGTTTGGAAGCTGGCATCTTTGTAACACTTTACAACAAGCCCATCAACGCTTCCGTGAACCAGGAATGCATCCTTAGTACTTCTTAAGTACTTAAGGATATTTAACCGCTGTCCAGTGACTTTCACCGGGATCAGATTGGCATCTGCTTGTGACACTCAAAAGCATAAGTGACATCCGGCCTAGTACATTGCATGGCATACATGATAGATCCTATTGCAAACGCATAAGGAATCTAACCCATCCGCTCTCTCTCCTTAGTCATACTAGGATACAGATTCTTTGAGAGAGCTATGCCATGTGACATGGGCAAGAAACCGTTCTTGGTATCTTTGCATGCTAAACCTCTTTAGCATCCTGTCAATATATGTACTCTGACTTAGCCCGAGAAGCCTTTTGGATCTATCTCTATAGATCTTTATGCCTAACACTTAGGCAGCTCCTCCTAAGTCCTTCATTGAGAAATTCTTTCCTAACCAAGTCTTTACAGACTTTAGTGTCGGAGTGTCATTCCCAATAAGTAGGATGTCGTCAACATACAACAACAAGAAAACAATAGTGCTCCCACTAACCTTCTTGTAAACACATGAATCATCTTCACTTTTAATGAAACCAAATTCTTTGATTACTTCATTAAAAACAAAGATTCCAACTCCTTGAAGCTTGCTTTGGTCCACAAATGGACCTTCGCAACTCGCAGCTATAACCAATAGAATCCGGATGGATTTAACTATGGCGACTGGTGAGAAGGTTTCATCATAGTCAATACTATGAACTTGCTTGAAACCTTTTCGCAACCAATTGCCCTTTAAAGGTAATCACATTACCATCCATGTAGGTCTTTCTCAAAAACCCATTTACACCCTATAGGTTTTACCCTTTCAGGTGGATCAAACAAGGTCCATACCTTGTTTTGATACATGGATTTCATTTCCGAATTCATAGCTTCAAGCCACTTCTTGGAGTCTAGACCCGTAATGATCAGCTGATAGGAAGTGAGCTCATCCTGACTTATGAGCATCACATCTCCAATATGAGTTATGAGAAATCCTTATTTCTCAAGCTCATACCGAGTCCTATCCGACCTACGCGGTCCATGTGTTACAGGAACAGGATTCTCATCCACAACAACTTGCGGATCCTGTTCTTTGTTCCATCTCAGCCTCTTTATCTCGAACTTCTTCGAGTTCTATTTTCCTCCCACTGATTCCTCTAGAAATAAACTCTCTTTCTAGAAAAATCGCAGTCCGAGCAACAAACACTTTGTGGTCGGTGGGATTATAGAAGTTATACCCTTTAGTTTCCTTAGGGTAACCTACAAATAGGCACTTCTCGGATTTTGGGCCAAGTTTGTCCGATGCTTCACGTCTCACGTAAGCCTCACAACCCCAAATCCTCATAAAAGACAAATTGGGACGCTTCCCAGTCCATATCTCATATGGTGTCTATTCGACCGATTTAGACGGAACATTGTTTAGTGTAAAAGCAGCAGTTAATAAAGCATGTCCCCAAAAGGAAGAAGGAAGGTCAGCTTGACTCATCATAGAACGAACCATGTCTAACAAGGTTCTGTTCCTCCTATCGGATACGCCATTCCAATGAGGCGTACCTGGTGGAGTAAGTTGTGATACTATACCACAACTCTTTAGATAGTCAAGAAAGTCTCGGTCTAAGTATTCACCACCTCGATCTGATCGAAGCATCTTAATACTTTTCCGAGTTGATTCTGTACTTCATTCTTAAATTCTTTGAACTTTTCAAAGGATTCCGACTTGTGTCTCATTAGATACACTTAGCCGTATCTACTGATGTCATCAGTAAATATAATGAAGTATTGAAAACCACCTCTAGCCTGTGTAGACATAGGTCCGCATACATCAGTATGTATTAGACCTAGCAAGTCCTAGGCTCTTCACCTTTACCCGTAAAGGAAGCCTTAGTCATTTTGCCTAACAAACATGACTTATATGTCTCATATGATTCAAAATCAAATGAGTCTAAAATTCCAACTTTATGGAGTTTTAGGAATACGAGTCTTGTTTATATGGGCCAAACGACTATGCCAGAGATAGGTTTCACTAGAATCATGTAATCTAACCTTCTTCGTATTAATGTTATAGATAGGCGTTACTAGGTTTAAAACATACAAACCATCGTTTAAAATGCACCATCATAATCAATTTCATTGAAATAAATAGATCAACAATTGTTCTTTATTCTCAATAAAACTTTTCTTGTCCATACAAGACACAGAAATCAAATTCCTGCTTATGGTAGGTACATAATAGCAATTGTATAGTTCTAAAACCAAAATGCTAGGTAAGAATAGATAGAAAATCCCTACGGCTAGGCGTAGGTCTATCTCATCCTTAGCCAATCTCCCACTCTTTCTCAGTTCCTACACATTTCTACAAATGTGAGAACTACATCTGGTATCTAATACCCATGAGGCAGAGGTAGAGATATAAGCCTCTATAACAAAATACCTGAAGCGGAAGTCTCACTTCCCTTTTGCTTCTTTACCTCTTCAAGGTAAACAGGGCAGTTTCGCTTCTAATGGCCTGATTTGTTGCAACGGAAACAATTTCCTACCTTTGCAACACCACCGTTGGGTTTCAGCACATGAGAACAAGAAGATGCACATGCACTAAACCTTTTGGTACATTTCTTCTTCTTCTCAAACTTTGCTTTACCCTTTCCTTCTCCAAGGAAACCAAGACCCTCAGGGCTCTCAATGTATCTAAACATCTTGAGCACATGCGGTCGAACGGGTGATAACTCAGCCATTTTGCATTGGAACAATGCCTTAGAGGTCTCGTACCTCCCATGCCTTGCTTGCTCTCCTCAGAGCATTTTCAGGTGTTCGATCATATCGAACGCCCACATGTTCTCATCTTGCTTCTGAAGCTCAGAGTCTATGGCAATTAGCATAAGGCATGCAACATCCAATGCATCATCAACATGCTT
>JAKUCV010000877.1:8095-23634 GCA_028386065.3 Turnera subulata | reverse complement strand
AAGTTCAATATCTTGGCAGTAGCATTATAACATCGATGTTTAACATTTAAACATCGATGTTTGGGTTCTGGAAGTCAAGAACATCGATGTTGACACTCACACATCGATGTTGTTGGAGCTCTGGAACTCAAACCAATTTGGCCGAGCTCAAATAACATCGATGTTTAACTCTTAAACATCGATGTTTTGAGAATTTTGCATGAGCACATCGATGTTGGTCACACAACATCGATGTTGTGATGATTCGGCCGAGGCTAAACTTCATCAGAACATCAATGTTTGTCACACAACATCGATGTTATGAAGGTTCTGCCAAGGCTAAACTTCATGCCAACATCGATGTTGGTCTCACCAACATCGATGTTATGGCCTAACTTTACTTGAACGACAATCGTTCAATACACAAACCGACACTCGGTTTTTCCTAGTCGAACTCTTTCAACTTACTGCCAAGAAAACCTTGATTGATATCACATACCAATCAAGTTCTCTTTGTCAAAACTCTTTTGACAAACACCAACATCAACATGTACATCACATATACATAATTAAAAACAACATATAATGATCATGCAACATCACATATAACATATCATATATATATGCATGAACATATCAACATATGCACATAAATGCAGTTTAGAGCTTCACAAGAGGCTCCGCTACCACTGTAAGTTTCCCTAGAGCTATTATGACACTCATAACAAGCACAATACGCAGCGGAAGCAAGGAAACTTAACCAAGAACCAAGTGAAGCATGCATAAACCGTATAACAAAATTTACATACCTTGTTCGGTTGAGGTCTTTCACCCAACTGTAGAGCCGAATCAGTTAGAGCCAGACAAAAGCCTCGCCCCTCTACGGTATCCACACAAACTGTGATCGGCTTGGAATCGTCACACGAATCAAGCCTCGAGCTCCCCCGGACTGATGTGCTAGCAAGAGTAAACTGGGAGCTTGAGTTTTGTGGTGTTTTGCTCTTCCTTCTTTCACAAAGAAGAAGAGAGGTTGAGAGGATTGTGTGAGTCACGTTTTTGCTCTGAAAAACTGAAAGAGATATGCAATGATCTGATCTACAAAGCCACTAAGCCTACCAAAAGCATAATGCAATTGTTTAAGACTAAATGGCAAACATGCTGGACCAATGTGATAACCCTTATCACATTTTCTCCCACTAAAAACAATCAGATCATAACACACTCCACACATACCTGTCTGAAACAATAATTTATGTAATTATTGATCCCAAAACGACCTTGGTTCAACCATGGTCCAACCACGGTTCAACTATCTGCTCGAATCAACGGTTCTATGTGTGTGACCCTGTAGGCACTTGTAACGTCCGAAAATAATCGTAAAATCTCATTTTACAATTATAAGCAAAGAGCGGCGTCTAGCAACACATCATTGCTACCCGAACGACAAGATCAATACTGATTCTCTATGCCTCGGAATATGTGATCGTCCTTTCGTCCCATTATCAAGATCAAACACGAGACATGGAATATGTCAATCTCGTATGTGTTTAATCTATGTTTCTTGATCCCCGAGTTAACTGTATAAAACGGATACCCGTGATATCACCATATCACCTAATCCGAGCATGGCCATGCATTTAACAGTTCAACTTTATCAAGAAACCATATGATAATATACCCGTTATATGGGTCGAACGAATCCCGTCTTGATCAATCAAAACCCACTACATACTCGTCATATACCCAATGATTACCCTTATGTCCACCCAGTTACGGATGACTAGGAATAATATTCATATGCAATTCTCAACATACGCTAGTCTTAATTTATTATTACAACCCATCCGTAATAATAATCGACTAGGGACATTTAAGAATATGAAATATTCTAGGGTTATAAGTATGTGCAAGCGTTTATCTCATAAACGATACTTATTGGAATAACCTTAATGTGTATACGTGACTACAAATAATCATCCATGATTGGCTTTTGAGCATATTACACTAACAGGGTCGTCTCAGAACTCATACGTTCTCTTGGTCAAAACGCGAGCTATTTTGTATTTCAAGTTATAATCTGGTTAAAACTACATCGTTTTAGGCAAAATTATGATAAACCTTGCGTTCCAAACATAAATACTATTTTATTTTATTTCGAGTGTATAAATCAATTGAAGAATACTCCCAGATAAGATAAGAATGGTAATGAAAATAAATTTGATTAATTCGGAAAATAAATTTTGTTGATGCGAGATTATCAAAAATTTTCACAAGGGAAAAATTAAAAAATAATTTAATTTTTTTCATAAATAAAATATGTAAATATTTGGGACTTTACATCTAGTAATTGTATCACCGAATATTTATTATGAAATACATAAAAATTAATAAAAGAGATAATTAGTTAATGGTGACATAAAAATATAATTAGAATTTAGAGTGTTATATATAAGACGACGAAGGTATGATTAGTCGATTATTTAATTAACAAGCTCAAAAGAAAAGAAAGTAATGAAAAACAAACCCAAAACTAAGACACTGTAACACTCTTGCCAGTAATATAGTTTGCGTAGTAAAATAATTTAACATAATTACTTACTCTTCCATTATTTGATTAATATGTAATGATTGTAAGTTACTTTGAATTTATTATTAAGGAGTCTTTTTTATGTATATTTTATGCTTGAATTATTTTTTCTCTAATTTGGTATGAAATTCATATATTATATGTATGATATTTGCATATTTGGTTTAGTTTTTTCATTATTTTTCCAACCATGGCTTTGTGAAAATTCCGAAAACCCATTTAGAAAACCCGCTCTGTAAATCTGTAAGATCCGCTTCGAAAATTTGAGAATTGATGTATCGTGGAGATAAAAAAATCTATAAAATCCGTACCGAAATTACGGTCTCCGAAAATTATGGAGCTCCAAGAACTACTAATGGAATGGAGTACCGTAAAAGACAAACCGAAAATTTTGGAGGTTTGTTCCGAAACTGGTACTTGGTACAGAAACTGTTCAGTGCTCACCTAGTTTCACAATTTTTTTCCCTCGCCTAAATCCTGACCCATTTTTGTGAGTAAACTTGACCAACATAATTAGTTAAAAGTAAAAAGACTACAGTTTTTTATAAATCAACCCAAATTGGTTACATCCTCGAGAAGTCCGAAATCAATTTCAGCCGAGAGCAACCAAAAGCAGCGAAATCACCAGAGCATTGTATCCTCTAACTTTCTATTTTCCATCATCATAGCATCTTGAATTTCTTCTAGCATATAAAATTCAGCCATCAATTCCACCAAACCATACATGAACTTGTCACTTGTTGTCCTTTATAATCGTAATGAAGCCTTAGAAGAGGCTGATGATGTAACGTCCCATTTTTTAATTAATTGACTTTCGGTAAAATTTTTAGGAACTGCCGGTAATTTTCCAAAATTTTAATAACGTTATTTTAATTTTATTGTGCAGTTTTTAGCTTCAAAAATTATTTTAGCTTTAATCGGGCATCGCTTTTCAATTCTGAGACTTACTCGACGTTCCCGTGAATTTTACCGATTTTTCGAGCATAAGTAGGTTTCTCGGGATTGAAAAGGCGAAACTGCCCCTGGTAATAACACAATCTAAGGACTGTTGAAGGGCATGTTTGTCATTTTCAGGTTAGAAAACATTATTCCCAAATCCCAACATGGAAATCCAAACAGGTCAGTTGTGGCTTGCCACGTAGCCGCGGATCCCTTTTTTTTGTTTCCTTTCCTCTCTTCTTTTCTCTCTCCCCCTTCCCCGACCTACCCCTCTCGTCATCGCCTTCGTCTCTGCTCACAATCTCTTCTCTCTCTCTCTCTCCCTCATCCCGCTTCTTCCCTAATAACAAACTCACCTCCACCATCAAGTCACCTTCTCCCCTCCTCGTCACCTCCGTCACACTCACCCCCCGTATCTGTCACCACTGCCGCCCATTCGCCGACCCCCCGTCTGCAAACAAACGTTGCAGCGGATCTTTCTGCCACAGCGAGCAACCGCCGCCTGGAGTCGGAGCAGCAGCTACTGCCGCCGAATAGATCGAGAGCTCCTTTCCTCTCCTCCGTCTTTAATTTTCTCTATTGAAGAGTTAAACGAGCTACTCATGTTTGATTGTTGTTTGTTGTTGTCTGTGTTGATGGTCTGTTGCTTTATGGTGGACGAGAGATGCGAGGTTGTGAATCGGGGATGTTGTATTTGGCCGTGGTTGGTGGCGGTGGTTGTTGCTCCGGTGGTTCAATTCCGGACAGTAGGCTGTGAGTTGTGCTTGCTAGTTGTTGGAGGTTGTGGGTGGTGAATTACTAGAGGTTTTCATGGTGGTGTACGGTGGTTCATAGCAGGCAGTACTCGAACAGAATCTGGCGAATTCCGGGATAATTAAGTGGACTAACAATCTGATTATTTCAATTAATTGGTCATTATATGAATGGAATGGATTTATTAGATAATAATAACATCGATGGGTTAAATGGAATATTAATCTGAAAATTATCCTACTTTATGAAAGACAATTGACTAAAGTGAAAAGTTGAAATACCAAAATGAATAAAAAATTAAAAAGCCAAAAGAAAGGAAAAAGGAGAACAACATCAATACATCCAATCCAGTCATAAGATAAACAACGTTGGGTACAAAATAAACAAAATAAATTTCTAAATCTCAAGCCAACTTGTGCACTGATTTTGGCAACATAATCCAATAAAGCCAATTACGTTGTTGGCCCAAGTCAAAGGAAGGCAAATGCATTGTTACACTGTGCTCCTTTAAATCCCACACATAAATATACTTATTGTCGCCATTAAGATAGTAAATAGAATTCTTCTTACTACCGGGGGTGGTGGCCCAGTGGCAAGACCTTCAACCTGCCATCTCTAAGACTCGGGTTTGAGTCCTGGTGCTTCCAGTCAAGCCCCATAGTGTGATGCGGCCGAATATGGCCTTCCACACGATGTGGTGCTGGCCGTTGAGCCCGATGATTTCCCGATATTATGACGCGTAACAGGTGAGGGTGTCCGCTGGTGCCCCGGTTGGGCGGTCTCTCCTATGAGGAGGGTCTAATGCCAGGATGTAACCGGTATTGATCGGAGCCTGGACCGATGGGGCGATGATGACACCACTGATGCCTTTTTTTTTCGACAAAAAAAAATAGAATTCTTCTTGATTGTTGGGTCCGCTGCTGAACAACACACGCCTTCATAACAATAATCGTCACAAAAGATAGTACGTGTTCCTATGCTGTCCATCTTTATCCATCCCTTACCCTTTGTGACATTTGCCCTGTAAATAGCAAAGTTCGACACCTCGAATCCAAACATCCCAATCCCTTCCCTCACAACAATGAGTAATTCATCATCACATTAAGATCGAATCATATAACATTTTATGCAGATGATGTGAGGTGGCGTACGATACGGTAGCCAAGTTCCTTTAAGAATTGGTCTAAACTCAAGTCTTAATTCTTCAAATTCGAAAGCAACCACATTTTTTCATATAAGACCGTAAATCCTTCCTCCAATGGCGGATATGTTCTCCAGTCTATCTTCATCCTGATGATCTTGCCTTTGATATTCATTGTCTCCCGGCTTACAAAACAAGATACCCTCATCACCATAAAAGACGATATGACAATTAGGATCAGTTGGTGACGAGAATGCCCAGCAATTGGAATCAAAATCCCCAACAGTAGGAAGCTGAATTCTTTCTCTTGACATAACATTCAAAACAAACTGATCATCAACTTCCACATCTTCTACCATCATCCATTCATTAAGAATATACAATATTCTCTTGTTGTTGTCCAATTCAGGTATAATCTTGATATGGTAATTTTCCTCTGATATACTATATATAAAGATGCAATTCGTAGAGAATAATATGTGAAAGGCTCAGTGATTGCTGCAGCCGTATACTGTATATTAATAGTGTATTTACAACTGTTTTGTATCTATCAGATCGTTAAGAGACAATCGTTAAGAGACAACTAAGCTATCCTTATCAGGTCACAACAATACATATCCTAACATCCCCCCTCAAACTAAACCGGACTAGTAGTCAGGTTGAGTTTGCGTCGAAGAGTTGCAAAACGTTTACTGCTCAAAGGTTTGGTCAGCAAATCGGCGAGTTGATCCTAACTTCGAACAAAAGAGACCTGTATCTTCTTTGCTTGGACTTGTTCACGGACAAAATGATAATCCAAGGAAACATGCTTGGTGCGAGTTGTTTGGACCGGATTCTGAGAAAGATAGGTGGCACCGATATTGTCACACCAAAGCTTAGGCGTAGAGCATGAAATCGCTAACTCTGTGAGAATGGACTGGATCCATAACAAATCAGCTGCACCATCTGCTAAAGCTTTGCACTCTGCTTCGGTGAAGGATCGACCAACTGTCTTCTGTTTCCTGGATGCCCAAGAGACCAAATTACGTCCAAGATAGACAAGGTAGCCGGCTGTGGATCGTCGGTCATCGAGGCTGCCACCTAGTCTGCATCCGTGAAGACCTGTAAAAACGGTGTAGGATCTCTATACAAGTGAAGACCAAGAGTGGGAGTGTGTTTTAAATACCGAAGAATGCGCTTTACTGCCACATAATGATCCTCTGTTGGCTGATGCAAAAATTGACTAACTTTGCCAACTGCAAAGACAATATCCAGGCAAGTAATAGCTTGATATTGGAGGGAACCAACTATCTGTCTATAAAGAGTAGGATCAGCCATCAATTTACTGCCATCTCGCCGCAGCTTCTAACTGGTGGATGCAGGTGTAAGAGCTGGTTTGCAATCTCGCATGCCAGCTTTAGCAAGCAAATCCATTATATATTTCTTCTGCGTGAGTAACATGCCATCCTGAAAATGCTAAACCTCAACCCCAAGAAAATAGTTGACTTTTCCCAGGTCTCGCAAAGGGAACTCGGTGCCCAGTGTGTGAACAAGAGTATGAACAAACCGTGGATCGTTTCCAGTGACCAGAATATCATCAACATAAATCAGAATATACACCACATGTGCTTTTTAACGATATATGAGCAAAGAAGGGTCTGACCTGGAAACGATAAAACCACGAGAAATCAGATAAGAGCTCAGCGGGCATACCACGCCCGGGGCGCCTGCTTGAGACCATACAAAGATCTATGCAACCGGCACACTTGGGAAGGACGAGTAGGATCAACAAAACCTTAGGGCTGTGTCATATAGACCTCCTGCAAAATACCATTAAGAAAAGCATTGCGCACATCCAATTGCTTAACCAACCACCGTTGAGACAAAGCATAACTGAGGACAAGCCGAATGGTAGTAGGCTTTACTACCGAACTAAACGTTTCAGAAAAATCTATGCCTTCTCTCTGGTGAAACCCTTTGGCAACCAGCCTGGCCTTGCACCTTTCAATGGAACCATCGGCTTTCTTCTTTATTCGAAACACCCACTCATGCCCCACAATATTCATGTGAGAATGACACGGTACCAGACTCCACGTCTTATTCCTGATCAGGGCATTTATCTCCTCAAGCATAGCCTCACACCATACTGCATGTTTTGAGGCTGTGGTATAAGAGGATGGGTGTGTGGTAACTCACTGGTCTGAACAGAATAATTGGTAGGAGAAAAGGGCTTGGTTGGCTTGGGTCGAGGACAAAGTGTCATATGGTGGTCAGTGTGACGAGGCTGTGGAGGAGGAGGAGAGGGAGAAGATGGGCTATCGGATAAAGAAGGTGTGTGGGAGAGGGGTTCCTGCTGGGGGACCGAGTAGCGTGACACAACCAAAGGACTAGAAGGACTAGACGCATCAGGAGACTGAGGAGAGATAGAGTCAGAAGGAGATGGACGAGAGAAAGAGTCGGAAGGGAGAGAGATATGAGATGATACGTGAGGAGATGATGATTGGGACTGGATAGGGGAGACAGAAGCATCACGATTCTCATCCGGTGGGGTTGGATAGAGAACAGTCAGTGGGATAATAACCCTATTGTCATGTGTGATAGGAGAGGAAACACTAGTGGGAATGAGAGTGTCAAAAGGAAATATATCTTCGAAAAAGTGAACATGCCTAGCTACATAAAGATGCTTAGTAACATAATCAAGACACCTATAGCCTTGATGGGCTGGGCAGTACCCAAGAAACACACAAGGTTTGGATCGAAAATCAGTTTTGTGTTTGTTATAGGGTCGAAGGTGTGGGAAACATAAACAACCAAACACTTTGAGGAAGGGGTAATCAGGTTTGCGTTGGAAAAGTTTTTCAAAAGGAGAGACATGTCGCAGTACGGGTGTAGGCATTCTGTTTATGAGGTATGCTGCAGTCTGAAAGGAAAAGTGCCAATATCGTGGTGGTATTTTGGCATCACCCATCAAGGTCAAACTAGTTTCAATAATATGTCTGTGCTTGCGTTCGATGGATCCATTCTATTCATGGGTATGGGGACACATAACTCTATGAATAATCCCTATGTTGCGAAAATATGCATTTAGTTTGCGAAATTCGACCCCCCCTAATCTGTTTGTACACTCTTATTTTTGTCTTAAATTGCCTCTCAACAAGTTTTTAAAACCATTGAAAAACATGAAAGACATCAGATTTTTGTCTAAGAGGAAAAAGCCAACAAAACTTACTATAATCACTAAGGAAAAGGACATAATAACGATGAGAATCACAGCTCAAAGTTGGGGAAGGTCCCCATACATCACTGAAAATTAACTCAAGAGGCCTCTTAGAACAATGAGGACTAACTCCCAAAGACAAACGAGTGGACTTGCCTAATGGACATGCTAGGCAGGGATGAGAATCGTCCTTATTATGATGAACCAAGAGAGATGAATGTTGCAAAAGACGCTGAAGAACCACCTGATGAGGATGGCCAAGACGATGATGCCAGACAATTGGCGAGACACGAACTGTGAAAGCAACAGGGGAAGAAGACGCAGGAGACAAGGTATAGAAACACTCACAACTCGGTCCGATAAGCAGGATTTTCTTGGTGAGTTTGTCCTTAACAAAGAAACAATCAGAGGTAAATTCAAAAAACACATTATTATCATGAGCATATTGACGAACAGAGAGTAAAGATTTGGTGATTCGTGGAACATGCAGTACATTAGTGAGGTGCAAGGGCTTAGAGGAAGAAGATATTGTAAGTGTACCAGTACCAGATATCGGGAGATGCTGGCAATTGCCAACCTGCAGGCCATCAGGACCAGTATAATCATCATACTGAGATAAAAACCTTTGATCCGAAGTGACGTGGTGACTAGCACCAGTGTCAGGATACCAAACATTAGGATTATAAGGTTGAGTGTTCACGGCATTCGCCACCGGCTGCTGTGAAAGATGCTCGCGTTGAATATCATAACAAGTATGGACAGTATGTCCATTCCTATTACACCACTCACACCAAGGATGATTAGAGTTGCGAGACCAAGAGTTGCGATTATCAGTATAGGGGCGTCCTTGTCCCTGTCCTTTGTGACCACAACCACGACCAGAAGATCGACCACGACCCTGCGAAGGAGTGAAAGATTAATGATGGGCAACATGAGCAGACGGAGGCGCACTGGAATCAGTAGAAGCTTTAGCACCATACTCGGAGGAACCATCAAGAGACAACAACTTCATCGAATCACCATTGATAAACTCATAGTTCTGCAACAAACTCAACAATTCAGAAATGGAAGAGGCTCAGAGTGAGCAGACAGATTGGCAGCAAACACTTTCATGTTAGGACGCAAGCCCTGAAAAATGTGAATATTAAAGTGTTCAACAGAGAGAGGTTTGCCCACAGCAGTGAGCTCATCGGCAAGGCGTTTTGCACGATTCATATAACGTGAAACAGATTCATCAACCTCTTGTTCCAGATGCTGTAACTCTTGGCGAATCACAATAATCCTGGTTGTATTTGGGGATGCAAGAGAGGAGGACAGAGCATCCCAGATCTCCTTGGACGTATTTTTGTTCATAACAGTTGGAAACACTCCTATCGTGAGAGAAGACATTAACATACTCACGATCGCTTGATCTTGCTGAATCCACTTGGAGTAATTCGGGTTAAGAGTAATAGAACCATCTGCAGCAGCAACATAAGTCGGTGGACAAGGAAAAGACCCATCGACAAACCCGAACAGACCTTGTCCCATCAGAAATGGTTGAACTTGTGCTTTCCAGAAGACATAATTTGTATTAGTGAGTTTCACAGATACAAAGTGACGAGAGTTACTCAGGCTTTGGAAAGTTTCAGCCTGTGGCGGTAGAGTCAAAGGAACGGACTGAGAAGAGGAAGAAATAACGACATTGGCATCGAATCCAGAAATTTTAAACTCTGATGTTTGAGACTCGGTCGCCTTTGGATTGGCTGATTTGGGATCGACTAACATAGTGCTGTTAAGCTACAGCTCTGCTACCATGTAAAGATGCAATTCGCAGAGAATAATATGTGAAAGGCTCAATGATTGCTGCAGCCGTATACTGTATATTAATAGTGTATTTACAACTATTTTGTATCTATCAGATTAGGCTAGATTACAAGAGAGTTATCACCAGTGTGATAAGAGATAATCGGTAAGAGACAACTAAGCTATCCTTATCGGGTCACAACAATACATATCCTAACACTATAAAAGGTTTGTCTTTGCATGTTATTATCATCACATATCAAAAGCCAAGGATATGACTGGTTTGGTTTATGAGACTCATGGGAGTCATCAAGCTCGGGTGGCAATGGAGTGCTATTGGTAGTTGGCTCCATAATGTCTAGAAGAAAAGATTTAACTCGCAGCTTCCTGAAAAAAAAATAATAATTAAATATTATTGAAAAAATTGTTCGAGTTAAAGCTAAACTTGACAAGAAAAAACAGGCAAAAAATTTTAAATACACCATATTGTTTTAACTTGTTATGTACCCATAAATTAAAGGACGAAAATAATTCACTAGCTATATATTAAGATAAAGATTTCGAAAAAATTGGAGAAGGAGCTTTCCAACACATCAATATCATATATATATATATATATATATACCTCTTAGCATGAAAGCATATTTATATAGGTGAGAAAAAAAAACAAAAAGAACAAGAAAAAGAAAACATCACACTGTCACCACATATTTGAAGAATAAAGAGAAGGTCCTTAAATTTCCACACTTAATAGCTCAACAAGCCATAACAACAAAATAGCTTGATAGCAATTAGTACGAATCTATTAAACCAAGTAATTAAATATCATGGAAACTTACATTACCACATATCAATATGTGTTCCCTTCTCCGCGAAGACAAATTATTCCTTTATATAATAATAATAATAATAATAAATAATAAAAATAAACTATAAAGACAATAAAACTCAAAATAATTTAAATCCGAACCTTTAATTTCAGTCGATGTAGTTTCAGTTAATGTCTGAGACTAACTCAGAGCGTACCCACTACCCAGCACTAGTGGTTTTTTTTTTGATAGTAAAGCGACGATTGTATTAATGGTTGAAGGTAGTACAGTCCCCCTTTAATAAAGTCCAGATATGGCTTAGGGGGGAGCTTGTCCAAAAGTTGTAGGACTTACAAGAGAAAGATATAGGAGCTAGGGCATCAGCCACTTTATTACAATTCCTGGATACATAAGCAAAAAAACAGGAAGTGAATCTCCTTGTCAACAATGTGATGTCCTTGACAATGGCTCCTGCTTGAGAAAGCACATTATCCTATAGTGTCACATAGCAAAATAGGAGGAGTGAGTCTGTCTCCATGATAACAGAAGGATAACCCATATCTAGTGCCTTCAGCATGGCGTCCCGCATGGCAATAGCCTCTAGGATCATTGGGTCTGTTATACAGCCAACCTTAGTTGCCGAAGCGCCGAAAAAGCCTCCCAGGTGATTCCTGTAAACAGCCCCTATGCCACCATACCCTTCCTTGTTGCAAACTGCTGCGTCGGTGTTAACCTTGATATCGCCCGTCGGCGGTGGCTCACACTGTCAGGAGGGGTGAGGGCGGAGGGGTAGAGTCCCAAGTTGCTTGTTCCCCTTTTTGCTTCTCCAAACGTCCAAGAACTCATCACATAGTTGCCAGGCCCTATCCACAATTAGGATCGGTTGGGTTTGCTTATTTTGAAAGATCTCGCGACTCCGAGACTTCCAAATGTGGCATATTAAGGTAAGTGCCATGCTTGATGTCTCTTCCGGTTTCTCCTTTAGAATTCTGTCCACACAATCTTGCACAGATTCCTCTGCTTTGATGATGTCGCCTCCTTTCCAATTTGTTTGGTCCCAAATGGCCAACGAGTTTGGGCATTCAAAGATAGCGTGTCGAGCACTTTCAGAGACCATGTTGCAGCGTTGGCACACATTATCCACCACGATGTGTCTTCGTTTCAAACCATGCCTAATGGGTAAAGCATCGTGCATCAAGCGCCAGCACGTATTTTTGGTACTGTTGTGTACCGTGCACACCATAATCTCCTTTACATACACTTGGCCTGACCGTTCGAGGAGGAGCTGGCAGAAGAGCTAAGATCAAAGGTCCGTTGTGCATGATATGCACTACGCGTTGTAAAAAGTCCCTTCCGTGAGGAGGCCCAACACCAAGTGTCATGGACCATGCCAACAGCCAAAGGGATGGTTAGGATTGCTGTAACATCCACCTGAAGGAAAAGATTTCTCAATAGTGGCTCATTCCACCGTCGTGGATTCTGCAGCATCAAGCTCGCAACAGATTTTTAGCTATAGTGCTGGGCGATATGCAAAGGTCTGTAGGACCACGGATGATTGATCGAGGGATCCTCCATAATAGAGGTAGTAGTGCCTTCGCCTATGACCTTCAGCGAGCCTTTCATCAAAGTCTCGCGCCCCCACAGCAAGCTTCTCCAAGTACAGGATGGTCGGCTACCCAACTCGGCATGCATGAAGTCAGACTTGCTAAAGTATTTTGCTTGGAGAAGTTTGGAGCAAAGGGAGTCCGGGTGGTGTAGGATGCGCCACCCTTGTTTTGCCAGGAGTGCTCGATTAAAGGTCTCAAGGTCGCTAAAACTTAGACCACCTTCACATTTTGGCTTACAAAGAGAGTCCCAACTAACCCAATGAACTTTATGTCCGTCGGTGATACTACCCCACCAAAACTTTGACATGAGCGAGGTAAGCTCTTTACAAAGGGTCACGGGTAAATGGAACACAGACATGGCATAGGATGGTATGGATTGGGCCACCGCCTTGATCAAGACCTCCTTCCCTACCTTAGAGAGGAGGCACCCTTTCCAGCCTTTTATCCTATTCCAGAACCTTTCTCTAATCTCTTGAAAAACCTCACGCCTTGCCTTGCCTATTACTGGGGGAGACCCAGGTATTTGACATGGCATCCTTCCTCGCGAGTGCCCAGAATGTCTTTAATTCCTTCGCGAAGCTCAGGAGCACAATTTGGGCTGAAATGGATGGCTGATTTGTCAAAGTTCACAACTTGCCCGGACATAGATTGGTAGACCTCCAGCACCCGCCTAATGGTTCTTGCGCTAGTGATGGTTGCCTTTGAGAAAACGAGCGAGTCGTCGTCAAAAAGTAAATGCGAGACTTTGGGCGCTCCATTGCAGACCTTGAAGGACGTCCACTCGCCTCTTCTTTTAGCATCATCCAGGAGAGCAGAAAGTCCTTCACTACACAAAAGAAATAGGTAAGGAGACATGGCATCTCCTTGCCGCAAACCACGGGACGGGGTGATGGACCGAGTGTAGGAGTCATTTATCTTCACTCTGTAGGAGGTAGATTTTATGAAGTTCATAATAAGTTCCACGAAACTCTGGGGGAAACCCATAATCAGCATGACCTATTTCAAAAAGCCCCATTCTACTCTATCAAAGGCCTTGGACATGTCCAATTTGAGTGAGAAAACTCCTTCCTTAGCTGTTTTCTTCCTTTTTAGGCAATGGAGCATTTCAAAAGCAATTACGATGTTGTCGGATATCAGTCTGCCCGGGACAAAAGCGCTCTGATTTTTTGAGATAACTTCAGACATGGAGACCTTAAGTCTATTTGCAATGCACTTTGAGGCTATCTTGTATAGGACATTTGAGAGGCTAATAGGTCGGTAGTCGGACATGGACTTGGGTCTCTTGCACTTGGGGATGAGGGTTATATTGGTAGCCCCCAAGGATGTGGGGACCCACCCACTATTGAGAGTGCTGAGGATGGCAGAGGTAACACTGTCAGGAATATGGGGCCAGAAATGTTGGTAGAAATGTGTGGGCATACCGTCAGGCCTAGGCACCCTGCCCGGGTGCATTTCAAAGAGCGACTCCTTTACCTCGTCTGGGGAGAAAGGTTGTGATCACCTTGCAAATGAGCTAGTATGTAGCCTGCCTATTAGTGGTGACAGGTTGACAGAGGAGATAGAATGGGACTGTGAGGAAAAAATGTATGAGAAATAGGAGAAAACAAGGTCGGTGATATCCCTGGGATCAGTAATGGAGAGGCCATCTAGGTTGACGAGGCAAGTAATCGCATTCTTCTTTCTCCTCTGGCTTGCCTTTCGGTGAAAGAAGGTTGTATTTGAATCCCCACATTCCAGCCATAATGCTCTCGACCTCTGCCTCCAAATGAGCTCCTCTCGTTCCAGGAGGTCATCAAGACTGGCAATGAGAGACTTCTTCTGTTCGAGCACGTCAACTGTGGGCCACCTTGAGTCAAGTGCGCACAGCTCCCTTCTTTTCCCGGCAATCTCTTTCGGGATGTGCCCATGGACTTCTGAGTTCCAGTTTGACAGCCGCCTGAGTGTGGTATTCAATTTCTCTCCCATATCAAGAATAGAGTTTGGCTGGTCATTCTTGTACCACACTTCACGGATAATGTTTTCGCAGGCCACATCCTTGTACCAGTGCTCCTCAAAGCGCCGTAGGACTGCTCGCCTTCTCCCTTCGTGACCAGACATGGTGGACGAAAGTTTGATTGGCCGATGATCAGAGTCGTATGGGCACAGATGAGTAACCATATGAGTAGGGAACTGAGCTGACCATTCAATGGTACACAGAACCCTATCAAGCCTTAAGTGCTGCCCCTTTCTGCCGTTGTTCCACGTGAAAGGATATCCAGAGAAACCCATATCTTCCACACTACAAAAATCAGCAGCTTCTCAGAAGGCTCTCATTAGGCGCTCCGGTTTCGGTTGTCGACCCCTCTTCTCGTGAGATCGCATGATCACATTGAAATCGCCCACGATGGCCCAAGGTAGATTTGAGCTAGCTTTTAAGAGTCTAAGAAGCTCCCAAGTGTGGAGCCTTGCACTTTCCTCTGGCTCTCCATAAAAGCCGGTCAAACACCATTGGCCGGTATCTGTAAGTTTCCTAGAAGCTATTACGACACTCATAATGAGCTAGACATGCAGCGGAAGCTAGGAAACTAAACCAAGAACCACATGTGAAGCATATAAACCGTATAACAAAATTTCATACCTTGTTCGGTTGAGGTCTTTCACCCAACTGCTGGAACGAATCATCTAGACCAAAACGAAGGCTGAAACGAATCAGTTAGAGCAAGAAGAAGACCTGCTCCTCTACGGTATCCACACGAACCGTGAC
>JAKUCV010000876.1:16323-32629 GCA_028386065.3 Turnera subulata | reverse complement strand
CATACTGATCGTTTTTCCATTGTCGTGAGCACTTCGGACTCACCCCTCACCTGCGGGCTTTCATCCCGTAGGATGAGTTGTTTCATGTACAGGTTTGGTGCATTCCAGACAGGCTGCAGCGTTTCCCTTGGACGGGCTTGGATCCATAGGTTGCATGTGTCGCATACAGTGTTAGTTATTTAAAGTCTTCCGCTGTGCACTGTTGTTATATTTATTGGGCCAATGGGCCGGTTTTATTATTATTGATGTTTATTATTATGGGCTGTCGAGCCCGAGTTATTGTGGTTCACACTGTATGCTTGGGTTTATTTGATTGGGTTGTCACAGTTCCGGCCTGTGTTTACTGTGTACGGTAAATACGGGTCGGGGCGTTTCAATTAGTTTTAAGAATTTTATTTCCTAGATTTCTATTCATTTTTTTTACATAATATTAGCACTTAATATTTTATATTTTATATTTTAGTATTAGATTTCTAAGTTCAAAATTTTAACAAATATACTACTTAATATTTTATACGGCCATTAGCGAGCTTGATTTTAGAATATTAATTAAATTTAAATAATTCTAAATCAGAAAATATTAAATTGACGATATATAAATATAAATTTGACCTGAAATTGAATAAATTAATACAGGTATGCAATTGGAAAAAGAGGACCTCACTTAATATTTTATATGGCCATTAGTTTCAATTCTTTTTTTTCTTACAGATTGGTTGAGCAGCAAGTTTAATGTGTATACTGTTAAAAAAATTTTAAACCATACAATAATATATAAAAAAATAAAATTTATAAAAAATATATATTTTATTAAAAAAATACTAACCAAGCCCGTGGAATCCACGGGTAGTGAACTAGTATTTTTTAAAAACAAAAAATATTAAGTTGAGGGGAAATTCCCTAATAAACCACCGGATGCATTTTTTAATGCCTCCATAAAACTGCGATTCAAGAGGAACAGCCCGCCCTTGGAGCACATAATACAGCGATTTGCGTGTTGCAAATTAAATAAGTAAAATACGATTAATTAGTTAGCGACATCCAGGTTACTCTTTGTTTGCCAAATTTTATTTGCTTCGAACAATATTCTTTCATAAACATGGGAGAACAGATATGAATGATATCGAGCATACGTTCTTTGCAATCATCAAAATAAAATTTTTCCAGTAACAAATGTCAAAAATATTTTTAGTGGAGAGTACTTCAAGCAGTTTCTTAGGTAAGTTTTGATTACTTTTGCGGATCACAACGTAACTTACTTTGGTAATATATTGGTGAGTTTTGTCCGGGAAGGCTCGTCCTTGTCAATTGACAGACAAACAATTAGTCATATTAACAAAAGTGCATATCACGCACCATGGCGCAGGTTAGCCCAGGAACAACACGCACACATGACACAACAGAGTCGATGGGCGCATTACACATCACCACCAGACAGGAGAAAATCCCAGAAATTTCATTACACCTTAAAAATCATTACAGTACCGTACATCTTTCCAGATTAGGGTTTCTCATTTCTTCTTCTTCTTCTTCTTCTTCTTCTCTCTCCACGTCATCACCATTTCACCAGACAACATTTCCTTCTTCCCTCCACTTTGGATTTTATTATAGGAAAAAATTTATGACCCAAATGCTAACTAAAAACCAAAACGACAACAATAGCTACTGATAACATCACCAGAGAGAGAGAGAGAGAGAGAGAGGTAGAGGAAAAGGGAGCAACGACGCCGTGTTGAAAGAAAAAACACATGGACGAAGGAGAGCGAGGGGACCACCAGATGGAGCAGTTCCACCGCAACGAGGCGATATCGGCGGTTGCCGACGAGGGCTTCCTCGGCGAGGAGGAGGAGGACGACGACTACGAGGATCTCTACAACGACGTCAATGTCGGTGAGGGTTTCTTGCAATCTATTAACAAGAAGAACGACGATTTAGGGTTCCAAAACCGCCACGGTAACCCCGAGCCCAAAATGGAGGCCTCGGCTTCCTCTCCGGCTACGGCAGCAGTGAACCCGGCTGCTGCTGCTGCTGCTGCCTCGTTGCCTGGTGAGGGTGGGGTACCTAGGGTTTCTGGTTACGAAAGTCAAGGTTTTAGGATGAATGATGGGGTCCAGAAGGGTCCGCTGCCCGGGGGTTCCGGGGCCGGACTCAGGGTTGAGTCCGGGCAGCTTTCTGGGCAGGTTAACGAGGTTGTAGAACAGACTGGTAACAATAATGTTAATGGTATTATTAGTCATGGTAGTAATGTTAACAATAATAGTGTTGTTAGTGCGCAAGGCAGTATAGGGCAGCAGCAGCATAGTGTTGGTGGTATGGGGAATGTAGTGAATGAGAGTGTGGCGAGAAATGTGAATGGAGGAGGGATTGTGGTCGGTAATGGTGGTGGAGCGGTAGGAGGTGGAGGAGGGGTTGGTGGTGGTGCCGGTGGTGGGACGACTATATTGTTTGTGGGGGATTTGCATTGGTGGACGACGGATGCTGAGCTTGAGGCGGAGCTTTGCAAGTACGGTGCGGTGAAGGAGGTTAAATTTTTTGATGAGAAAGCTAGTGGGAAGTCCAAAGGGTATTGTCAAGTTGAGTTCTTTGACCCTGGTGCTGCTGCGGCTTGTAAGGAGGGGATGAATGGTCATGTGTTTAATGGTAGGCCTTGTGTTGTGGCCTTTGCATCGCCTTTTACAGTTAAGAGAATGGGAGAGGCTCAGGTTAATAGGAACCAACAGATGGGACAGGGTGCGGGGGGGCAAGCCAGGAGGGGGGCCAATGATGGGGGGAAGAGCGGTGGAGTGGGTGGTGGTGCTGCTGGTGGGAATATTGCTCCTACTGGGAACTTTCCAGGTGGAGATGGAAATCGGGGATTTGGGAGAGGGAATTGGGGGAGAGGAAATGCATCAGGTATGGGGAATAGAGGGCCAGTTGGTTCAATGCGGAACAGGCCTGGTGGTGGGATGGGCGGGAGAGGTATCATGGGGAATGGAGGAAATGGATTTGGACAGGGGATGGGTGCAACCCCTCCGTTAATGCACTCTAATGCAATGATGGGGCAAGGGTTTGATCCAGCTTTTGGCGGCCATATGGGTCGAATGGGAACATATGGAGGCTTTCCTGGTGCACCTACACCTCCATTCTCAGGGATTTTGTCCCCCTTCCCTCCTGTAGGAGGTGTAGGGTTGCCTGGGGTAGCTCCTCATGTCAATCCTGCATTTTTTGGAAGAGGGATGCCAATGAGTGGAATGGGGATGATGCCTTCAAGTGGTGTTGATGGGCCTAATATGGGTATGTGGCCAGATCCTAGTGTGGGCGGATGGGGTGGTGAGGAACATGGTGGTGGGAGAGTTGGGGAGTCTAGTTATGGCGAGGAAGCAGCATCAGATCATCAGTATGGCGAAGTTAGCCATGACAGAGGGGGCTGGCAGAATACAGTGAAGGAGAAGGATCGAGCTGCAGAAAGAGATTGGTCTGGTTCCTCTGACAGAAAGTATCGTGACGACAGAGATGCTGGATACGACAGAGATGTGCCTAGAGAAAAAGATTTGGGCAGTCATGATCATGAATGGTCAGAGAGAAGGCATCGTGATGACCGGGATGTAGGGAAAGAACGGGAGAGGGGGCGGGATAGGGGCAGGGACAGAGAACATTCTCGTGATCGAGAGCGTGAGCGTGAAAGAGATCGGGATCGGGATCGTTATAGGGAAGATAGAGACAGGGACAGATACACAGAGCATCAGAGGTACAGGGATCATGAAACAGAGCATGATGATGAGTGGGACAGGGGTAGGTCTTCAAGGACTCACAGCAAGGCACGGTTGCCAGAGGAGGACCATCGATCAAGATCACGTGACACTGATTATGGGAAGAGGCGACGGCTCACATCAGAATGACCTAGTCTACGTGCTTCTTTCTTTAGATCTTTCAGAAGCAAAATGAAAAAAAAAATAACCATATTTTATGTAGTTTGAAGTTAATTCTGAGTTCATTTGAAGAGGTGGTCTGGGGTCCTTGATTCAGTTGAGCGGCAGTTCTCGGTTCATTACTTGTGGTTTCTTGCTTCATGCTTATTTGGGGCTGCACTTTTATTCCTGCCTGAAAGAAGTAAGTCACTGCATCAGTTTTATCTGAATTCTGTATCAGTGAATATTTAGGGGATTATTCTCCGGAATTGCTATGGTCTTGTGCACATAGTTCAGGCATGCTCTGTTGTATGGGGTTTTTATGTATGATCATTCTTTCCCGTTGACATTTTGTTCAGTCGATTTACTTGGCTAAGCATATTGCATTCTCTGCTAGCTGCCCATTCAGGATCTATTCCTTAAATCTTGGCATTTTCTTTCTGTATTTTGTATCCGTTTATTCTTAGGCTCCTCATACTAGATTCAATTTTTCCAGTTGTGGTCTTTACTACAATGGTGCACGCTTTAGTATGAACAAGTTAGTTGATATGTATAATATATAATTGAAACTGAAAACATATGGTGGCCTGTGAAAAGAGGGCAAGTAAAGCCTGGTACCTGGAGGAAATATAAGTTATTCAAATGACTGGGTAATGAGATGGCAACATTAATAATGCTTTGAAGTGGATACAAGTTATTCTGATTGAGCTGGTTGGGAAGAATGTAATAGGGTGATCAAGTAACCTTGTTGTTCTTGTTCGATTTGATACCTAATACCTTTGACTCATAAAAGATGCATTTGTCTTGTCTTCCCATTGAATTTTTTTTCCCATCTTCTGGTTTATTCCTGCTGACCAGCGTGGTACTTCTTTTGATTTGTGGTTCTGGGCATCAGCTCATCTTTTCTTTTCCTGTTGTTTTCCTTTTTTGGTGTTCGCATGTGATAGTTATGCTACCATGAAATTATTAAGCAAGCTTATTTTTATGAATCCTGCTTTCTTAAGTGGCTTGATTGTTAAAGCGTACTATGTGTGCCATCCATGGGTTACTGTGCTAAAGTCTTTCTACTGAGATCCCTTCATCATGTCAATCAGTTGGAGCGGCCTGAAAATAAATCTTTTCTTTACTCACTGACTGAAATCAATTATGACAGGCTACTTTGATGTTCAAGTTTCACAGCAGGGCACATGCTTCAGAAATTTTTTGTCATCAATGTAACTGCAGTAGATTGCCCTAGAAAGTTTGTCTTTGCTTGCATATGCTTCTTTTTTTCCGTTGGCTTTAGTCTTCTTTCTTAGATGCTTACCTCTTTGTCGATTATAAACTTAAGATTTGTTCCACTTAGAGCTTTGAAAATTTTGTAACCTTGCGTCAGCCGAATACACTTTGTACTTTGTGCTGCTGAACATGCTTCTCACTTTTCGTTTATTTGTATGTAGCATGAAGACAATTAATCTAGAGGAATGAAGCTGTTCCAGATATGCTTGGAGATGATGATAACTCAACTTTCTGTGGATTTCAGATTTGCTCTGAGATGAAGGGGACTTTGTTATTTTGTGAGAAGACATGGTCTCTACTCTTGTTCCTGGGATATTGAAGTGGAACTTTTGCTTTTAAGAAGTTAATTTTCTCGTTTATGTTTCAGTGAATTGGGGATTGATCAAACAAATGTAATGGATGTTGTTATGGTTTGAAACTGTTGTAAGATGTAGAATTTTTCTTTTGTAGTGTTTTGTTTGAATGCGATGTAATAGGATTCAGATTAGAGGATGTGACTGATGTGTCGTTTCCTGTTGGTTAGTTGTATCAGTTCTAACCTTTCTTTTCCTAGTTTATATTGACCCTGCAGTTTCTGTGAATATGTAGAATATTTAACCAGTTCAGGAATGACAAAGTCTAAGCTTTGAGGATTGTACAAATACGATTTTGTATATGTGGATAAGGCTTTTTTTTTTTTGTTGGCGCTGGTGCTCTTCTTAATTGTCTGTCACACCTAGTTCATATGCAGCGCTAAGTTTTATTACAAGATACTAGATGAAATTCCCAGCTGGCCTCTATACCAAATTAAAGTTCTATGTCACATTAACAGCCTTGTGAGATTCTAGCAAAGTGTAGGGGCGATGACATTTTTTGAACATCTTGGATCATCTATACTTCATCCAATATATTTGTTAGTATGGATATGCATCTGGTATGTATTACACAACCATTTTATCTGTACTGTTTCAGATTGATGGGCTGAGACAGATTATGTGTGTTGTTTTTGTCTTTGTTTTGCACCCTAATAAGTTTTCTCTGTAGCTTCTTTATTAGGGCGTTTTGTTTGCTATAACTTCATTCACTTCACTTGCCATCCTCCTATTTTTCTGTGGAATTGTTTCCACAGCAAACAAAGCAGTGTGTGGCGACCAGTCTAATTTGGGTTTCTCTGGGTTAGTTCATCCACCAATTCTTGGATTGGCTTGACTTGCTTATGGGGTAGGTCCATGGGTGATTTTTTTTGGTGAATTTGTATTAGTAAAGTGCTTCAGATTTGACACATATAGTCGTTGCCATCCAAGTACGGCGTATATCTAAATCAACCATACTTGATAGTACAAAGAATTGATAGGATTGTGATGGAAATTGGTTCTAGAAGTGAGCGTGACTAATATCTTTATGCACAGCCTCAGTTTTGAAACTTATAGGTATTCCTTGGAGTGGATAAACATTGCAGGTTGATTTTGGGAATGTTAGCTACTAGATCAAGCACTTGAAGAATGCTTCGTCTCTCTTAATGGCACTCGGCACGATGATCTTAAGGAATTTAATTGTGTCATGTCTGTTGAACTCTCTAAATGATTGAAACTTCAAGAAGTCTACATTACTTACTGACTTGGTACTAATATTCATCTGATAAAGAACACAATTTTGATTGGTCGATAAATTTTTCCAGCGATATTGGGTGGATAAAAAGAAAAAAAGAATACCTATTGTAAATGTAAAAGAAGTTTTTATATGTATTTCACTTGGCTCCACCCATTTCCCAGTTTCCTTCCGGGGTGGGTATGTTGGCATTTGGACGTTTCTCTCTAGTCTTTTTTTCCCTTTTTATTAATCGTCGTCACTCTTTCTAAACCAGAAATGTAAAGTCTGTCTGCCTTTGTCTTAGGGCAATAATTCATAATTTTGTTTGTTTATTTATTTATTTATTTATTTCAATTCCTCATTTTGTAGTTTTTGATATCTATAGTATACTATACTTGCGCGTTGGAGTGACAATTATTCTTTCTCCTCTATTTCTTCATCATGATTGGGTGGATAAAAAGAAAAAAAGAATACCTATTGTAAATGTAAAATGATGTTTCCAGTCACATATATCAATATTACCAGGTTGTGGACAAATCTACAACGAAAGGGAGATATATAACCAGAAAACAAATTAAGTGATCTTGTCCTGCTCTTTTTGTGGAGTCATTTAACAAAACGCACCATCTGCATCTAAAAGCACAAACCCAGACAGACACCCAAATGCCTGTCTTACTACAAACTGTATATTCTCAACATAGAAGAACAACAATTCTAAGGTGACTCCGTCATCAATAATCATCATTACCAATTTACCATAATCATCATCACTCTACTCAAATCAGCCCCTAAGCATCATAAAAATGATCAACAGCATAAATACAAATCACCACAATGTGGCCTACCTGTATCATCAACCCAACAATTTACCGTAAGCTTACCACCACCCTACACGTATATCATAATGCTATTGATGATAATGATCATAAATTACCAACCCCACACCCACCATGATGTTCCTGTTAGTAAAAAAGCCTCTTCTTCAATCATCACCATCATCATCTTGGATGATGTTGATCATCATTCATCAACAACAATTTGGGGGGGTCAACCATTACCATTATGGCCCGGCCCACTTAGTGACACAACTAACCATTATCTGGGCCCACCCAAAGCAGAACCAGGCCCACTACTTTTCCCCAACCCGGCACCCCCCATCTGATTATAGAACCCCCCGCTACCGCCACCGCCACCGCCAGAGCCGTACATGTGTGGCGGCCCTCCTCCTCCTCCTCCCTGATGGTGGTGGTGCTGGTGGTACCCACCGTAGGAGGAGGCATCGACGCCGTAGCCGCCGCCGCCGCCGCTCCCACCATTCCCGGGCGCGTCCTTGTCACGCACAACGGCGTTCTTCTCCCCTTCCATCTCCCTAAACCTCTGGAGGTAGACCTTCAAGGGCTCGACGTAGTCCTCGAAGCCCAGGGTGGTCATGGCCCAGAGGAGGTCGTCGCCGTTGATGGTCTTCCTCTTCTCGCGCTGGCACTTGTCGGAGGCCTCCCCGGTGATGAAGCTGATGAACTCGGAGACGCATTCCTGGACCGTCTCCTTGGCGTCCTTGGAGATCTTGGCGTTGGCGGGGAGGGCTTTCTTCATGATCCTGCTCACGTTGGCTATGGGGAGGAAGCGGTCTTGCTCTTTCGGGGACGAAAGGTCGCCGCCGGCGCTCCCGCTCCCCTGGTGGGGCCCTCCTGAGTCGTTGTCCGAGTCTGCCATGGAAATTGGAAGAACAACTCAGCTGGGTTTTTTTTTTTTTGCTTTCCTCTTACTCTTAGGCTTAGCTTAGCTTAGCTAGCTAGGGTTTCTTGGGTTAAGTATATGAATTTGGTTAAGAGAATTGAGTGGATGGTATTTTTATAGCTTGAAGAATAATAGATGAGAAAGTTGACTAATATATATATATATTATCAAAGAAGGTTAATAATAAGAGATGATTAGTAGTAGTAAGTAGTCTTGATGATCAAGCTAAGCTAAGCTAAGCTATATATATGTAAGAGCTACTACTTCTTCATCCAAATAAATTTGATGGATGGAATGGATAAGGAGATGATGAAGTTAGGAGGTTTTTGGACATTAAAATGGACAAAGATTGGCAAGTTTTTGGTGAAAGAAAGTTATGAAAGGGGGTAGAGACTAGAGAGGGGGGAGAGGCAGGGAGGAATTTTAAAAGAAGATGGGGAGGTTGGGGGGGACTAAATAAAACTAAAAAATTATGAGGGTTTGGTTTGTCCGTTGGATGGAACAAAATGGGGGAGGGGGTTAAATAAGGCCTATCTTTGGGGACGCGTGGGTGCTTCTTGGCCGTTGTTTGTCGATAAGTGCGGTGGTAGTGTGGGAGGCGTTTAGGCCACACGATTTGGCATGGGATGGATAATCTGGACCTTCTATATCGTATCTGGCAACCCCCCCGCGTATACATACATTATCTGACCTGGATTTTCTTTTTCCCCCCAATACTACTAATTAAGTTACTTACTACTACTGTATGGAGGAAAAATAAATGCAGTAGCTCCACTTTAAGCTTCAATTAATGACAAATTGATGATTCCTTTGTGAAATTCTTCTTGGTTGCCACTCCTAGTGCCAGGATGCTTATATATATATATTTGGAAGTAAAACGTCTGTGATGATTATTTTTGCACATTTTGTAACTCTTGCATGCAAGTGGGAGGTGTGGCCTGCCTGGCCCCTAGGGAAATGGTTACTGTATTAGATTTTCATATTTGAAACTGTTAAGTGTCGTAGAGATACATATTTTTTTGGATCATAAATGGGCTTCATTACAAAATACCCCCCTGAACTTTTGGTCAAACTAAGATCACCCCCTGACAAAAAAAAACCGGTATTTTACCTCCTAAAGTTTACTTTTCTCCGGTTAGACACCTATGGTTGACCCGATTCCGTTTCCGTAAGGCGAGTTAACGGGGGCTACGGATGGTGGACACGTGGCTAGTACTGATCAATCCCCACCCTTGATTTTAAATCACAGGGAGTTGTGCCAACAGCCTCAACCACCCATCCCCGGCTCTTTTATTTTCTTTCTCTCTTATTTTTCTTTCATTTTTCTCTCCCTTCTCGTCTCTTCATCTGCTCTTCTCTTCCACTGCGTAAAGTTACTATGGTTTCTCTTCATCTCCTCTTCTCTTCTGCTCCGATCTTCTTTCTCCTCTTGTCTTCTCGGCTGCTTTGATGTTGACAGCGTGAAGGGTAAAGCGAAGGGAGTCGATCAACCCGTTCTCGGCTTCTTTGTTGTTGTAGGAGTTGAGAGTTTCGCTGAACCACTAGTTCTGTTGCGGTAAGTTAGCCTTCGCTGAAACCACTGTTTTGTTTTTGTATGTTGTGGTTGTGGTTGTGATGACCGGGTATAACCATTAAGTTAGGAGTTTTGGTGGGTTTTCCCGTGGGTTTGCATGCATGGAAAGTAGGGTTTCGGTCTTGCTCGTGGTTGCACCTATGGGTTTGCATGGACCATAGATCAATGAGGTCTAGTTCTGTTTGTTCCACAAATGATAGCTATACTGGTTCTTGATGCTTTTGGTTTGCGAAATTGGTATTTTTTTTCTAACCGGAAGATTGTGGTTGAAGGGTAAAGAGTGGAGCTTTACATTCGAAGAGGTTGGGAGAAGTGCAATCAACAACTGCGGTGTTCACTGGAAGCACCGATTAAGGTAATTTCTCAATGTGTATTTGTTGTTGTTGATCTATTTCCCTATTTCTGTCAAATTTATTGTTGGAAATTTGTGATGTGTGGACATGTATTCGTGAAATGCTTGCTTTTTTACTGGTATTCTTTATATGCCTAGTTCGTTTTGATGGATGAATGTTGGTTGTTTATACTTTATTAGGATGATTGTGCACTGGAAATTGCATTTTGGTGGAACTTGGTTTCACAATAGGCCGGACATGCCTTATGTTGGCGGGCTAATGCTGAAGGATCAAGTTGGCAGTGATTATGCTTCTTTGGTTGAGTTCGAGCTTCGAATGAGACAGCTAGAGTTTGTCCCACCGGTTGAGTACTTTTACAAATTCGAAGGTGAAAGTACTAAGGACTTGCGGATAATCGAGAATGAGATGCACTTGCTCCGGATTGTAGAGAGTATGGAACAAAGAGGGATAGATACCATCGAGGTATTTGTCAAGCATGCTTGGAATGATCATGACATCATGAATGAAGAAGCTGAGGAACAAGGAAACAATGGAGATAATGCAGTTGAGGAACAAGGAAACAATGGAGATAATGCAGCTGAGGAAGATCAAGAAGCAAATGATGATAATGCAGTTGAGGAAGTTCCAAATGAATCTGGCGGAGATAATGACAGTGAGGGGGGAGATGATGATCATTTGCCATCTGATGTTCATCATGAGGAAGATGACAGTGGAGGTTATGAGGAAGATGATGGGAGAGTTGAGATGGAAATGGATTACAGTGACGAGGAAGATGAGGATTATGCTCCATCAAATGAAGACCAAGATGAAGACCTTGATGAAGAGTTTGATGAAGAGTTTGAAGAAGGCTTCGGAGTAGAATATGAAGAAGATTGGGATGAGCATATTGAAGTGAATTTGGATGAAGAGTCTGGGATAGTGGCACCTGAAGCAGAACAAGAGTCAAGGAAGGACAAAGGAAAGAAGAGGGTAGGAGAAGATACTGCCAGTAAAAACAAAGGAAAGATGCCTGTAGGAGAAGATTCTGCCAGCAAAAACAAAGGAAAGATGATTGTCGGTACTTCAATGATTGATGGTTGGGATATAGATTTAGATAGAGAGGAGTCAGAATGTGAAAGTGATGTGTTGAGAAGTCCACCTAAGTCTGATGATGAGAGTAAGAGGCGGCCACAGAACTTGCTAGACTTTGATGAAAATGTTCACATGAAGGAAAAGATCCAGTTTGCAGAAGGAATGATGTTCAAGGATTATCAAGTGTTCAGGGAGGCTCTGAAAGAACATGCAATTCAAGTGGGGCATGACTTCATTTTCCTTCAAAATGACAGCACAAGGATTACTGCCAAATGCGCCAAGGGTTGTCCATGGAAAATTCACTCATCTCCCTCCCCACAAAAGGATTGCTGGATGGTAAAAACATATCCAGTCGAAAAACACTCCTGCGGTAAAACATATGAGCATACGAAGGCTAGTGCACGGTGGGTGGCTATGAAGTACTTGGAAGATATTAGAGACAATCCCAACATAGCACCAACTATTCTGGTGGAAAGGATAAGAAGAGAGCATAATATTTATGTCTCTCCCAGCAAGTGTGATAGAGCAAAGCTAATTGCACTTGCCATTATCAGAGGTGATGAGAGGGAGCAGTACAACTTCCTGAGGAATTATGCAGGGGCAGTATTACAATTCAATCAAGGGAGCACGGTGCAGATTTATGCTCCAGATGGAGTATTTCAAAAGATTTACATATGCCTCAAGGGTTGCAAGGAGGGTTTCATTGGAGGTTGTAGGCCTTTTATAGGAGTGGATGGTTGCCATTTGAAAGGTGAATTCAAGGGTCAACAAATTCTTGCTGCCGTGGGGAAAGATGCCAATGACAATATATTTCCCATAGCGTGGGCAGTTGTTGAGTCTGAATGCAAGGACAGCTGGACCTGGTTCTTGGAATTATTGTTCCAAGATATTGGCTCACCTGCAGAGAAGGGATGGACTTTCATTTCTGACAGACAGAAAGTAAGTTCATCATTTTTGATTGTGTTTGGTGTTGTTTTTTCTTCCTCTCCAAATCCGTTCCCTTCCCATTCTCCCATTGTTGTTTTGTTTTACTTTTAGTTCCTTCCACTTCCCTCTATAAATGTTTCAAAGGCTAGTACCATTAGTACTACTGTTTACTGATTAGCTACTGCTACCGGTATAATAATTAATCCATTCTGTGTATATCAATCAACCATATCTATGAATCTATCTAAGTATCCATTCTGGAAATCTAAATGGATTTGTGTTACACTGCGGTGATGCAGGGTCTGACAAGCTTGTTCGATAATGAACTAAGCTTTGTGGATCACAGGTTCTGCTTAAGGCATCTCTGGTGTAATTTTCAGAAGCAATGGCCCTCAAAGACCTTCAAGGATTACTTGTGGAATGCAGCCAGGTCTTACACCGAGAGTGCTTTCAAGTACTGGATGGGAGTGTTAAGAAGCTTGCCAGATGGAGGAGAAGAAGCTTATGCCTGGTTGATGAGGATTGACACCAAGCTTTGGGCAAGGCATAAAATGAGTCCTAGAACCAAATGCGAGCTACTTCTCAACAACTTGGCAGAGACTTTAAATTCTCTAATTCTGGAAACAAGGGACAAGCCGATTTTTACTATGCTAGAAGGAATTAGAAGGTTATTGATGAGGAGGTTTGCAAGGAAGCGAACATGGATGAACAAATACCAACTGAATCTCTGCCCTAGAATATTACAGAAGCTAGAGAAGGCCAAAAAGGAGGCTATGAACTGCATTGTCATTCCTGGAGGCAGTGGATTGTGATTTGAGGTCAGCCATTGCTATGAGAGTACAGTCATATGTGATCTTGACAGAAAATCTTGTTTCTGTAACAAGTGGGAATACACTGGAATTCCTTATCACCATGCTTGTGCTGCCATTATGTTTAGCAATTTGAACCCTGAAGACTTTGTTGATGAGTGCTACACATTGGCGCGCTTCAAGACTGCTTATGCACTAGGAATTGAACCTGTTCCAGGGCAAGCATACTGGCCAGAAGTAAATGGTGATCCCTGCAAGCCTCCACGCATGGAAGAGAAGAAGAGGCGTTTTAAGAAACCAGAGCCAAGGAGAAGGGGAGAGGGTGAAGATAGACCTTCTCAACCCTATAAGCTTACTAAGCGAGGTGGGAGGATAATGTGCAAGAATTGTTTACAGTATGGGCACAATATCAGGACATGTTCCAATCCGAGGCACCCAAATGCAAAGCCTCCAAAGGCAAAGAGACAGAGAAATGAGGGGCATAGCATAAATGAATCAATAGATGAGTCAGCAACAGCAACAATTCAACATGAACAGAGCACTACTAGTAGACCTGCAAAATTACCAGTTAAGTTGTAACATATCTCCTGTTTTCGTTTTATTTACTTAGTATTTTGCTTATTGATTTTGCTATAGACATGTATATTTTGTGATTTTGCTATTGACATGTATATTTTGTTGCTTGATGTTTGATTTTTGTTTGTCATAGGCAATTAGACCGATTCAAGCAAATGATGGGGAATTTCCATCTACTCAACAGTCTACTGTCACCTCCAGCTTGCATTATCCAAATTTTGCAAGTTTACCAGACCTGCCAAGCTCAAGTTCAAATGCTCCAAGATTACCTCAACTGCCAAGCTCGAGCTTGAATGCTCCAAATGTTGTAAGTATCATTGACCTTACCTATTTGTAATTCATTTCATCAAGCTTTGTAAAACTTGTTCTTAATGATCAAAAAAAATTTTCCAGCAGTTGAGGCAGCCAATGACTCGACAGTATAGGCCAACCTCAAGCGTGCCTGCTCAGGATAGGCCACCAATTTCTAGATTCATGGCTTCTGCTAGGCGCAGTGCACAGAACGCAGCTCCAAAAAGTGTGACACAACCGCCTATTAGGAGATCGCCTATTAGGAGATCACGTAAGGATTTTCCAGTTACCATATGGAAGCCTTAAAACCATAAACACTAGAAGTTTTTGCACAGCATGTATGTTATGAACAGAATGCATGCTAATTATTTTGATGCCACCATTAAGTCTGAGAATTAAACTCACTTGGCATGTAATGTTTAAGGTCTCTGGTACTGTTGTCCTCTTTATGTTACTTCATCTGAATTCGGCTATGGATTGCTTCTATTTAGAACTTAAATTTCATTATGCTTTGTGATTTGTGGTGGTTTGTATGGCTTATTGGTATTGGATGTGTGTGTGCCTTGTTTCTGTTAGAAGTGATGACTAGGACTTGGTTTGTTTCAATTAAATTTCACTTCCATTCCACTGCATTTTACAAGCACTCGCATTCTATTCCATTCCTCATTACATTCTGTCCATTCCCCACCTAAGACATCCTACCCACAAGTAACAAACAAACTACCACATTTACTCCTAGTACACCCATCAAGAGTAGAATTCCCTTCTTAACTAACATCTTCAATTCAGCAACTTCATTACCTAAAGACCGCACACCATTGCAGCAAGCTTCAATCCCAATGCAACAAACCTTCAATTCATCACCCATGCCATCAGTTTCAGGGCCTGCACCAATTGCATCGCATTCCACCTTCACACAATCACCAGGCAATGGTCTACACCAACCAACAAAGCCACAAGATTCACACCAATAGTACAGCTTCTTTGGATTCTTAGCAGACTCTGAAATCCCCAAATTTGCCTTCTTCTTGCACTTGCATATATTACAGAAGCTAGAGAAGGCCAAAAAGGAGGCTATGAACTGCATTGTCATTCCTGGAGGCAGTGGATTGCGATTTGAGGTCAGCCATTGCTATGAGAGTACAGTCATATGCGATCTTGACAGAAAATCTTGTTTCTGTAACAAGTGGGAATACACTGGAATTCCTTGTCACCATGCTTGTGCTGCCATTATGTTTAGCAATTTAAACCCTGAAGACTTTGTTGATGAGTGCTACACATTGGCGCGCTTCAAGACTGCTTATGCACTAGGAATTGAACCTGTTCCAGGGCAAGCACACTGGCCAGAAGTAAATGGTGATCCTTGCAAGCCTCCACGCATGGAAGAGAAGAAGAGGCGTTTTAAGAAACCAGAGCCAAGGAGAAGGGGAGAGGGTGAAGATAGACCTTCTCAACCCTATAAGCTTACTAAGCGAGGTGGGAGGATAATGTGCCAGAATTGTTTACAGTATGGGCACAATATCAGAACATGTTCCAATCCGAGGCACCCAAATGCAAAGCCTCCAAAGGCAAAGAGACAGAGAAATGAGGGGCATAGCATAAATGAATCAATAGATGAGTCAGCAACAGCAACAATTCAACATGAACAGAGCACTACTAGTAGACCTGCAAAATTACCAGTTAAGTTGTAACATATCTCCTGTTTTCGTTTTATTTACTTAGTATTTTGCTTATTGATTTTGCTATAGGCATGTAAATTTTGTGATTTTGCTATTGACATGTATATTTTGTTGCTTGATGTTTGATTTTTGTTTGTCATAGGCAATTAGACCGATTCAAGCAAATGATGGGGAATTTCCATCTACTCAACAGTCTACTGTCACCTCCAGCTTGCATTATCTAAATTTTGCAAGTTTACCAGACCTGCCAAGCTCAAGTTCAAATGCTCCAAGATTACCTCAACTGCCAAGCTCGAGCTTGAATGCTCCAAATGTTGTAAGTATCATTGACCTTACCTATTTGTAATTCATTTCATCAAGCTTTGTAAAACTTGTTCTTAATGATCAAAAAAAATTTTCCAGCAGTTGAGGCAGCCAATGACTCGACAGTATAGGCCAACCTCAAGCGTGCCTGCTCAGGATAGGCCACCAATTTCTGGATTCATGGCTTCTGCTAGGCGCAGTGCACAGAACGCAGCTCCAAAAAGTGTGACACAACCGCCTATTAGGAGATCGC
>JAKUCV010000876.1:0-15697 GCA_028386065.3 Turnera subulata | reverse complement strand
ACTGGTGTTTGATCTATTTGTTGTTGCTGGAATCGATTTGATGTTGTTGGAAAAGAGTGATTTTCAGCTGTTGGTAAGGAGTGATTTGTTGGTAGGAAGGTGAAGGTTGGCGGCATTTTATGGTGTACAAAGGAAGGCCATGGATTTTGGCGGGAAGCAGGCCTGGTAAAGGAGGGAAATAGACGAGGAGGGAAATAATGGAGGGAAATATAAAGGGGATTGAAGGGAATGCATCTCAACCGTCCACGTGTATGTTTTATTTTCAAGAAATATTTTGTTAACGGTGAGCAAATCACCCCTTGGACGGAAACCCATGTTTTGCAAACGGAATGAGGCAAATTGCGAAAAAGTAAACTTTAGGAGGTAAAATACCGGTTTTTTTTTGTCAGGGGGTGATCTTAGTTTGACCAAAAGTTCAGGGGGGTATTTTGTAATGAAGCCATCATAAATGTGTAGACATATTTGGCCAAGACTTTCGTGGGTCACCGACCCTTTGAAAGATGACTTCTCTCATTGTGAATTCTTTATCGATTACTCAATTCGTACCATCGTTTTCCATCAAACAAGTAGAGGCTACCTGTTGCCTGAAATCGCCAAAAAAAAAAAAAAAGAAAAAAGATCAAAAGCAAGTAGATGTTACGTTCATACTCCAGATATTTTCATTTTGTCATCCTACATCGATCTTGATTATGCCTTTTTCCTTCTGTTTTTCATTCTTAAGGAGTTATGGTAAAAAACGAGAGTGTCTCTGTGCCTGGGTTTCTCCTTTATTTGTTCACTCTGTTACTGTAGTGCAATTGATGGAAATTAAACACTTACGGGGTGAAAGAGGGTTAAATCAAGTGGTTCTATTCCGGTTTTTAGTTTACGCTGATATAAGTTTGACCAAAAATTCAAGTGGCTTTTTAAAATTAATCCCATTTTAAAAGATAGATTAAGATTTTAGGTATATTTGTTCCATTCTATATATAAAAAAAAAGTACCAGAAGAAACATATAACGCGATTCCAATTACTTATATTGTGTTTCCTCAAAAAAAAAAAAACTTGTTTTATATGAAGTTTGCACTTTCTAAAAAAAAAATTAACATCATAGAAGCAAATCAATAAGCGAAAATATTTTGCAGGTCACAGGAAAGAGCACGATCTTGCCGCCTGCCTGCCCTTTATGGTTTTCTCCGATCTTAACTTTGATTGCTTCATTCACTTATTGAGCATAAAATGACTTCATCAAGCAATTAATTTAATTAAGTATCCCGCCGTCTAGCACATACAATCAGAGAAACTTTAGATGCTAGTAACAATCTTGGGCTACCTAGTTAGCTAGCAAATATTATTTTTTAAAAAACTAGTAGCAGCCTGCACTAAACCTCATTATCGGCTAAAAAGACATGTGCCGTCCACTTAATCCTCTGATTATTAGTTCCCCATTTGTTTATTGTCTTGACAAGGACTTACAAAAAAGACGGTGCTCCACCAATGAAGTGGAGCATTTGTCTATTAGCATGAGGATATTGACATGCTTGTGTTTTTTTTCCTTGTAGTTTTTAATTTTTTAATCTTTCAGCTTTGATATTTAATTTTCTCGCTTTTCTTTGTAAAGACTTTGCACAAGATCTGAAAATTGTTCCTTGTAGAAGACTTGCTGGTTCCACACTTGAAGTCAAGCTCCTTAAGAAATAAAATCAACCTTTTTGTATGGTGGTGGTGCGGTAATGACAATGCAGCGCCAATGACCTTGAGCACAGACATGAAAGGGACACTTCACTTTCCCCACTTAATTGGCAGAATTTATGCACGTTAATTGGTGCGGCAAGGGATCATGCTCTAATACTAATAGATTTTGTAAATCCTGAATGCAACACTTCAGAAGTCACGAAGGCCTAATATTGTTAAACCCAGATCAGCGATTGACATAGTCGAGCCACCCGTCACATTTTTACTAATTAAATTGTGCTTAAATCCGGATTTAACCAAAAATTCACGAAGGAAGTATTAATTCAGGTCATAGTTACCGAAATTTGACCGAACGCCAATATTTGTGGATGCTAGCTATTATGGTAAAAAGGTGTCCCGTTGGGAATATCAGATAAAATTGCAACAATACATAGTAGATTATGGTAAAAAGATACCATCATGAATATGATATTCAACTATTTCGAATCAAAACAATGCAATATAAGGCAAGACATGGCTAATTGGCTACTCTTAAATTTGGAGGCCAGGCCCCCCCACCCCGGTTGGTGGCGGTCCGTCCTTAGGTCAACAAGTGCAGTGTACATTCTATTCACTCAAAGATTGGTCAACTCACAAGCAGCAGGTCCCCTCAATCAGCTTGAGGTATATATGAGAGCTGGACCTGTACAAATTGTAAGTGATTCAATGGTACATCTTCTTTGTTGGAACCATCTTTTTATGTGTTTGATCATTAGTAGGTTGAATAGCTTCACCTTTTTTAGCGGTACAAGCACAATCTCCAAGCAGGCTTCAACTCCCTATTTCCCCTCTGTGTTGTGTGGTTTGAGCCCCATGTGCCAAAGTATTAGCCTCACAAAGTTGGTAGTACCAGCACAAGAAATATGTTGCAACTACCTTCATAGATATTTTGGCATTAAAACAAAATTTCTGGTATACTCTCTACTAGCTGCCCTCCACCAAAAAGCCAAATCCCCAGATAAGAATCAACACTGCTGTAAATTTTACCATATGCAAAGTCGACATAATTGAATTTGCATAATATTTTAAATTGTAAGTTGTGCAATAATTGGTTGATAGAACATTTCGTTGGTTCGTGCTTCTGCCAAATCTCATTGTATATCCTCCTTTCTCCCAATGCCTTTTTTCCTTTATGAAACCTGATCAAGACCACTAGGGTTTTTTTCCATAATAAATAAATTTATTGGTAAGCGCCCAAGTTAAAAATCCTTGGTACCCAGCAATTCAATATAACAGATCAATTTTAGGAGAATTATTAACACCAAGGCTCTTAATTACAATCCTACATAAATATAAGGTTATCATTTATCAGTTTAGTCTTTTTGTAGTGACACGTAGTCAGATAATTTTCATTGTGATCATCAGTTTTAAAGTTCCTATTCACTATTCCTCACCATGTAGCATGGCATTCAGAGGCAACACTTGACAGGATGGGCAATGCTAGATGCATACTGAAAGTGATATTGAATGAATTGTTTGAAGGGATAAAATTCCAAAAACGATATAACGGACGCAACCCAAAATGATTAGACTAAGTAAAATTTGTTTCTACAAGAATTCTGTACAAATAGTCCATGTATGTAGTAGTACTTAGCTGCAAATGTGCTCTTTTTTAACAATGTTTGGTTGATAAGTTTAAGAACCCTAAAACCTAGACCCCTTTCCATTCTTAGAAGAGTTAAGGATTCCTTTCCAGATCCAGTAGATCATTTTTGGGGAAATATCTTGAGACCAAAAAGTATGGCTTGATAAGCACTTGGCGACCTGCAGGGGTTAGAGGATTTTGTTTCCAAGCCACAACCTTTTGTCCCATTCTTTCTCCCATAAAATTGAAGAATTGAATTTTTAGTTTGTATGAATAGATATATGAGCATCATTCGATCAATAAAATCTGATCATTCTACCCAAAAATAATAAAAACTGAACGAAATGTCATCCAAAACCAAGAATAAGCAACAACATCGTCCAGACAAAGAAAAGCTAAGGCTGTCATAAGGGAACCAAACAAAGAGCGCATACGCTTTTGACAATGGAAAAGGTCAGTTAAATTTAAGGGTCGCCAATAATATCCTTACACTTGTTATTGTGTACACAGAAAGCGAGGCCATGCCCCCACAGCTACAGCATTATATCAACTCCACCAGAGTGTAAGGAGTTATAGTTTAGTTTGCTGGCCAGCAAGTTAAACACTAACAATAAATTACAGCGGGCTGTACTTACAACTGAATGTTCAACTTCAAGTGCAGTGCAGTGCAATGCATACGGCGGGGTGAGAACTTCAAAAGGTTAACTTGATACAAACTAGCTACACTATTTCCAGGTAGTCATGCTACACAAGTTTTCAGGCTTCAACTTCTTGAACAGAAGGCTGGTTTTCATCTTTCTCCGCATCATCTTCTCCATCTTCATCATCCGCCTCATCAGCTAGTTTGGTGAGCTCTTCCTGGATCATCAGTTTTATAGATGCCTTCCTCGGGGTGAGATCAGCATCATATCGTCGAGCTGAAAAGTGGCAAATTTCTTTCAGCAACTTGGAAAGAAGTCAAAGAGATCCCTTAAAACTCAAATTAGCCAGCAGTAAATAATAAAATCTTGGAATCAAAAGTTGAAAGAGACACCGGATTACAACAGTGCAAGATCAACAAATATAATTTACAAGATCATCAACAGCTAGGTCAGAAACGAAGTCAAATTATCTTCAGTAAAACAAAAAATCAAGTTACGCACTCAGCATTTTAAAGCTAAGGGCAGAATAATTCCAAACATTTTTCCTGTAAAGCAGGAGCAAGATAAATAAAGGAAGTGAAAATGCATACCAAGTAGCTTCAGAATATCGGTAAATGTAGCCTGCAAACAAGAAATGGAGCTTTAAGTTCAACTGAAGGTAGTAAACGTAAGTATATCAAGATTCAACCAATTCTTTCAAACAAAGTGAATGATCATAGACTTGATTGCTAAGACATTTGCAGGGAATTTCTAAAAAATTCACCCAGCAACAGCCTATATTCTTTCAGACAATTCATCATTGAAAATGAAAGGAAAAACTATAGTTCATTTGTTTTTGAATGTGATAGCCTTCTTAGCTCTATTTTCTTCCCACCACGTATAATAAAGAACCTACATAAGCAATTCCTGATATCAAAAGAGTGAAGCTAAACAGGAAAGCAGAAAATAAAACCAGATGCATTATTTATCAAGGGAAAATGATCAAATAAGCCGAAGTTAGAGCATTGCGGATGGTCCATGCGGAACTTCTAACCGTGCAGTCAAGAGGAATTTATGAACTAGGAGGGTCAAAGGACTAAACATTGAAAGGAAATTCAAAGAATGCTTAATTAGCATCCTTTTATTTGTTGTCGCGACGCATTGTGGAGCCGTTACAAGGTCTTACCGTATTGAAATCAACCTCTTTAAGAATTTCGCATATGGCATCTCTCAGGTCCTTATCGCTAGGCTTCAATTTATCCGCAGCAGCTTTTGTCTTCTCCTTCCCTTTTGTATCCTTTTTACCTACATCAGACGCAAGTTTTTGATAAAACTATTGTAAATTCAATGTTCTAGATGTCCATGTTCACTAGCAAAAGTTCCACTCTGCTTTCATTTTAAACCAAGTACAGAATACCATTAATTTTAAGAAACCAACGACATCCAGACTTTTTCCAGACAAGATCAGAGAAAGAATGACATCAAATTTCCACATGATAATAGCAATAAAATGTAACAAATATACCTGCTTTATCCTTGGAGGCAGATTTGGTTGGAGTTGGTGACTTCGCCATTCCTTTTTCACTTCTCTTCTTTCTTGAGGAAACCTTTGGACCATCACTGTCATTGTCAGCCTGAAGGTGTTTTGACGTAGATTTTTTAGGTGTTGTTTTAGCTGGGGCACTGGATTTCTTTGGTGCTGTGGTTTTCTTGGGTTTAGATTTCACAGCAGATTCCTTCTTTCTGGATGATGGTTTTGGAGTTCTTTTGCGTTTTCTGCTTTCCTCTTCAGATTCATCCTCAGATTCAATTTTCTCCTCACTTTTAGAATGTTCAGGCATCTCAGTGTCAGATTTCTCCTGAACACCATTTTCATTTTTCTCTTCTACATTTTTTTCTTCTTCCTCTTCTTCTCCTTCATCCTCTTCCTCTTTTGCTTCTTCTGACTCATCTTCTGAATCTGATGCATTCTTTTTTCGAACTTTTGAAGAGTCATCAACCTTTCTTCGACTCTAAAATTTTAGAAAGAAGATACAAGAAGCTCAGTTGACAGGGAAAGTATATATAACACTCCAAAAGATAGAGCACCGGATATCTATAGTATAGCATCCTAGTAAATTCTGACTAGCAGCAGAATGTACACAAGAAAGAGGCTTGTGCATGCCCATGGCAACATATGGCGCAAAAAGCTCCGGAACCAAGATGACAGGATGCCTCATTCAGGAAGTGCTAGTATAGTAAAGAAATTCTGCTGTTTAGATTTGTGTGCGCATACTGACATGTGTATGATATTTCTCCACCTTGTAACCAATTTTACAAAATGTGTCTACTCAATATGCCATTTTGAACCTAGCATGATCCATTTCCCATCATATTAGGAGAAAAACATACCTTTGCCGAATGCTTTGCGCTCCCAGAGGTTGGACTTTTGGAAACTCTTTTGCGCTTTTTGCTCATTTTTGCCTAACAGATAGAAAAAATTTTAATCTGAAATTGATGCAAAACAATAACCTATCAACTCTGATCTTGTTGACTTTAGGAAACAAACCTTCTCGTCTGCAAGTAAAACTTTAGTTGTTGCATGAGGGGCCTCCAAAAAATCTATCAGTTTAGTAACAATATCTTCCTGCACAACCATTTCAGCCATTAAGGTACCAACCTCTTTATTCAACATAAAAGCAAAGAAGCAATCAGAGCATCAAAACTACAGGATAAAAAGTTTTATCACACAGCCACATATATAGGAAGCTAACTTGTAAGCACAAATAATTAGGAAAAATGAAGCATATCAGACCTTCTTGGCACTAGTCTTGGAAGTTGGTATGTCAAGCAAATCACAGAACTCCAACAACTTCTCTTTATTACACTTGTCAAACTTTTCTCTCACTTTAGTCTTCTGCTTTTCCTGCAACAGTGATACAGGAAAGAGAAACCAACCAATTTATGAAGAGTACGACAAACAGTCCGAAAAGCACTATGAGATTCTCCTCTGAAATTAAAAAAATATTTGAACTAGAAAGGAAAAATTCTCAGCAGAGTCTGCTCTTTCCTACCTCATTACCATGCCATACAAAGCCAGAGAACCGGGAAATATTGCTCTTGATCTGAACTGCCTGCACCAGCAATAAGAAGTTAATTAAAGCATGACACAAGTACAATAAACTTCCGACGGTAGCATCTAACGACTGAAAGATTAGCACAGGACACGAACATGGGTTCAATCGTCCCTCTTTTACAACCTAGCAATGTCAAGATTACAAAAGAAAAGCAAAAAAGTGAATGACTAACAAACCTTCCCTCTCCTTCCAAAGAGAATTGAATGAAGCAGTTTGAAGGTATCATCACTCTTCCTCCTTGATAACTTGAACGCCACTGCAAGAAATCACAGGCAGAGGATATTCAATTCAGCCCCTAGTCTGCATAATTAGAATGAATATGCATTTGAAACACGGAATATAGAAAGAATAGATGTCTTCCAAAATGCATATATATATTTGTGCATAATTGATAACGCTGCTGGATCCAAAGGGAATTACAAACAATGATTAACAACAAAAATTCCAGACAACATAAGGGATTTTACCACAGAGATGAAAAGCTAAAATCATATTAGCAATGCAGATAATGAAAAGATGACGAGTAATGGAATGTTACAAATGGAAAGCAGAGCCTAAAACTCGTCACTCTAAGATGGGGTGTAAATGAGACGAGCTACTCGCAAACTATTCAAGATCGCCTTGATGATAACTCAAGCACAACTTGAATTTATTGAGTTTTAAAGTTGAGTGAGCTGAGCACAAGCTGGGTAATCCGCTTGATGGACTCATGAGCCTAATCGAGCTTAACTGAGTTTTCAATCGAATCTAGCCAAGTTTAAAACTATATACATCCAATCGAGGTAGTTCAAATTTAAAAAAATTCACTCAATAAGCTTAATTGGGCCAAGCTCAAGCTTGAGCCTAAAAATTAAAGCTCGATCAAGATGAAGTTAAGCTCGTGCTTAAGCATGTCCTTAACGAGTCAAGTTAAGCTTGCCAAGCAACCTGTAGTTGGGCTTGACTCGGCTCCTTTAAACCCTAACTCAACTATCATGGGAATCAAAAATCAAAAAATTATACCCATGAAAAGCTGACCAATGTAGAAGCGATAGAAATTTAAAATATTGTTAAAGCAAAGACAGAAAAATCAGAAATTTAACTTAATGATAATACTTCATTTTGATTTCAGTTAACTGATGGCTCGAAAAAGCGACAAAGAAGTGAAGCTTTTAGACTTTGATGATATGTAGACAGCAATCCCTTGAAATAGTTCTAAGATATCAATTAAAAGAATCAACCCTACCATGAAGTCCAAATCAGTACGTCAGAAAACAAATTATCACTAGGTCTGTAATCACGAGACGTCCACAATCAACAAGTAACAGGGTTTTACATGCATTAGAGATCCATCAACAAGTACCATACTCTAAAAGAACATACCAAGATTACTGGAAGAAAACATAAAAAGGAAGAACTTAGATTATTCAGTCTGTCGCAACTACATTACAAAAAGGACAGATTTCAGAATTATGGATCATACCATTTGGAATATCTTTAAGCTGAATACCACGGCCCTGCAATATCCAAGGTAAACAAAGAACAACTTATAACTTCTCAACACAAAGAGACATTAGGAACACAATAAGGAGTAAAGAACATATACCTTTTCAATATGAAATTCCTTGGATGCATCCCTCTCTATTGATGCCACCAGCCTTTCAACAGATTTTCTCTCACGTTGAGGCCTATCATAAGCAGGAGTCCTGGGCTCATGTTCCTTCTTCTCTTCTGCTTTCTTCTTCTTTTCTACTTTCTCCACGCCACTCCGTCCCTTTTTTGCTTTCTTTGATCCTTTCTGCTCTTCAGCATCTTTCACTACCTCTGCCTCACCCTCGGATCCATCAATCTTCTTCTCCACGTCTTGTTTGGTTTCCTCCTTTTCTTCAGCATCTTCATCTCCTTTCTTTTCTGCCTTCTCCAGGGATCCATCTGCCTTCTCCTCCATGTCCCTTTTGCTTTCCTCCATTTTTCCTCTGCTTTCTTTCTTTTCCTCTTTGCTTTCCTCCATGTTCCCTTTGCTTTCCTCCTTGTCTCCTGCCTCTTCATCTCCTTTCTTCTCAGCCTCCTCTTTGGATGCATCATCCTTCTTTTCCATGTCTTCTTTGCTTTCACTCTTCCCTTCGCCAACTTTGTCTTCTTTTGGCAATGTTTCCTCTTCCATCAAATCAGCTTTTGACTCCTCCTCTGCTTTTTCTTCTTTAGTTTCATCATCCTGCACTTTGGGGTCCTCATCCATTTTTCCACTCTCAACCTTCGCCTTATCATTTTTATCTTCTTCCATTTTGTTTACTTCATTATTTTCCTTTGCTTTTTCCCCTGACACAACTTTGCCAGATTTCTCGGGGGCACTAGTGCCATTCGCTTCCACCTCAGAAACTTGGCCAACTGTTTCTTTCTCACCCATTTGTTTAACTTGCAAAAGAAAAAAAACTGCAATCAGTACGAAACTATGCTTTCAGCGAGCAAATGGGTGAAAAAGCACTAACGTGTTACACAGACAATCATTAGCTTCAACGAAGAAGTTAGGCATGCACATGAGAGTGGAACCTCATATTACCTTAAGAGTAAAAAAAACTGTACCTAGAAGTTCAACATGACCACCACAAAACAAAATTATGTGAAGACTACATAATTATGTGAAGACTACATTTTTCCGCAGGCAATACATAACCACCACAAAACACATCGCTAAACCTCCCCAGGAAGACAAACAAGACATTACCTTCTTGGAGACAAAAAAATGCACGAAACAGCATGAAGCCAACAAGAGAAACCTTTAGGAAACATGAACAATACATTCAACTAGAATGCAGCATACAAGTGCACAATCAATTGAACAGCAAGATAAAATTCAGACTTACCCGCATTTACAACTACTACAATAAAATTAACAACGAATGAAACACTAAATCTGGCATATATCTGATAAGATCTACAAGTGCTTGAACAGAATCATTACAGAACAGAGAAAACTAAAAACACGACAGTAGTAAGAACTTAAATATTCTTTGTTTAGGCTATCGAAAGGATAAGCAACAGAACAGCTGAATTAAGCGAGACACACTCTAACAAGACCAAGCTGGGAGCTAAAACTTTCAAAAATCCAAAATTGTCCATATTGAGGGCACCCTCTCGGCAACCATACAAGGCACAAAGACTCAATGTCACTTGAAAAGAAAGCAAACCCAAATCAACAACACAAAAAAGTTTAAAACTTGACACGCTCCAGCAAAAAACCCTAGCCTGAGAGAAAGCACAACTCCACACCATAATTGACCAAAATTAGCAACAATTCAAAGCTGAGAACACGAAATTGAAACTTCCCGGAGACAAAAGAGGCATAAAAATCAAGACTTACAGGAACAACGAAGGCTGAAACTTGGCTGACTGATTGGGGGGGGGGGAGCTGAAAAGTTCAAGTCTTTAAAAAGAAAGAAAAGGGCTCTGCGTCTCTACTCTCTGACTTTTGGGGACATTTTCGGTTTCTCGGTACAGTTAGTGTGAGAGAGTGGGTTGGGTTTTTTATGGTCCGGACTCGAATCCAGATTTTAAATGTTGTTAATTGCCACGTAGGACACGGAACTGTCAATGACATAATTTCGAGAGTGGCGAAAGTGAATTGACGGCTGGGATTCGTTAAGCGGAGCATCGAGAGAGGGTTTATTGACGGCTGTGATTTGATATTCGATGTTGTGAGGATTGGCTGCCCTTTTGTGTTTTGTGGGTAGGGCCCCGATAAGGAAGTTTTTAAGGCAGAAGTGGATTTGTTTTACTTGTTTTTATTACCACTCACTACCACCGCCCACCGGAGTTGCTTTCCTGCTTAATCTGTTATTGTCTAGTTTTTTTCTTCTTTTTTTAAGGGTAGAATGTTCTTGTCTAATTTCGAGACAAGCAAAGGGAATTATTGTTTATTTCAATTTGAAAAATTGAAGAAAATTAATTAGGGTTGGTTTAAGTGGTAAACGATTTAATTCCATTAGAATAAAGTTTTAAGTTCAAGTTCTCCACCATGCAAAAATTTCCCTCTCATTGGAAATCTCATTCATCTCAACTAAGTGTCCGATCTGATTTGATTTCGGATTAGTCGGGTCAAAACTCTAAATACCGGGTGAAAAAATAATAATCAAAAGAATCGACAGCCTTGCAGGTGAAAAAGCACGAAAAGGTCATGACAAAAACCCTGACGGGTCATGGCGTCATCATCTGCTAGGAAAGTTCCTTCAATTATGACACAAATGACAAAACAATGAAATAGTATCCGGAAGGGGGAAAAGATGAAAAATTTTGGTTTATTTGAGCTCCATTTATTATTAATCTAAAAAAAAAGAAAGAGTACCTTGAAGTCGATTATTAGCTATTGAAACAATCAATTCTATGTTTCCGCACCAACAACTGAGAATCAAATTTTTAGCAAAAATATCAATGAGATGGAACCAGATGACAATTACACTCGGTGGAAAGGGGAAAAGTAAAAGCTACAGTATTTTCAGGAAAAGAATTTTAATAAATGAAAAACGATTGGCTAGATCGCCGAGAAGGTGAGAATGATGGTGCTTCAAAATATTTGTTGCTTCTTTCTGTTTTCAAATTAACAAATTCCCTCATCATTCAAAAAGAAAAAGAAAAGAAAGGTAGAAATTCCCCAATTCAGAGGGAGGAAAAAACGAATCAAGCAAATAGTATTACACTTCATGTAAAAGAATCAAGCAAAAAGGTAATACACATACAGTATTATACAAAATCTAATGGGGGGATGGGGAGGGCTTACCATGAGCCATGGCCCATTTGTTGCACCTCTAACCAGCCACGACAGCATGATAACCAATAATTGGATTTGAAAATGTGCGACTGGGGAAGGTGACTTATCGTCGTCAAATATGTTGGACAGCCCGGACCTTTATTTTTTTTTATTTCCCACTAGTATCACGGGTCAGTCTAAGAATATCAAAGACACCAGACTAAATCCAGCTCGACTCAGGTGGCGCACCTAAGTAATAGTAGGTGAGTCTCCCAAATGAGGTTTTTTGCGTATATAAGGACTCGAGCTCGAGACCTCGCTTAGGCAGAACAAGTCGCTTACCACTTAAACCAGCCTCAATTGGTCTATTCCATACCTTTATTCAATTAAGCAAAGCATGTCTAGACAGGGTTTGGTGCTTCTGGCACCTGTCTAGACACAAACAATGCATGAGCTTTTATGGTTTGAACCCAATCCGTAAAGCCAATTTGTCATGGTCATTGTTTACGAAACCCACTTGTATTGTCAAATGCAAAAATCATGCATAACTTTGTTCGAATTGCAATGCATCATGAATTGCAGACACTTTATCTAAATCTCTCAAGTTTATTACCATATCACTTTCTGCAACGGCAGCAACTCCAAATGGTACAGATGGGAGACTATTGTCAAAACACATGGCCTCTAGATATCAGAAGAAATAGTGTATGAAATCGTATCAAGCTTAAGCCAGATTAAAATACAACAGCTACACTAGTCCATTCACTGGGGGCTCCGCCTATCAAACTGAGACTCATCGCAATGCGGGTCAAGCCAATCCCTAGGAGAACCTTTTGGCATGTTTGCATTCACTTTTCCACCACCCACTAGCTCCCGCAAATTCTCCAACTTGTTTTCCCTCCCAGTCCCAACAATCTTCCTATCTGCTTCTTTCAGTCTGTGCTTAAGCCGCTGTTTACGGCCAGAAGGATTCAGCTCCTGCTGCTTTGCTTGTGATGAAGGTGGTGCCCCGTGAGGGCCTAGGTAAATAGTTTCTTCTTTTACAGCCTGTTCAGAAAAATAAAATTAATGCACATAGCACGAATATCTGTGGAAATGGTTCTGAAACAGAATACAACTACTTACAAGTGCACACATAGAATTTTTGCTTTCATAGCATTACTAGGTTTACCATTTCCAGATAGTACACGAGTCTTCAACTAGCAGGAAGCTATTCTATCAAAAGAACAACAGAACTATTATTTCTGACCTTTGGAGAAGGAGGTTTTGCAGTTTCTACTTCTGAGGCCTCAGGTTTTCTTTGATCTGAGTTTTCAATTCCCAAGCTTGGAATCACGAATCCATCAGTATCTACAGGAACCATAGTCAGCAAGAAAAGTCTGTACAAATAGTATGTTTTCAAATTCAAAAATAGTAGACCGAGCTTGACAGTATACTTGGTAACTAATCATCATAACCGAGCACAATAGCAATGATAGTCCACCATCGCATTTGAACCAAAAAAAATCACAAGGAAAAATTCAAGTAATTCCAACATTCCAAGTTCCATCTCTTTCTCTATCTCTCAACCAGTCACTAACAAAACAAGGCATACAAAAGTTCACCAAAGAACAAGTGTATTGGCATCTCCTCACAGGGCAACAGGGAACATTACTCCAAAGAAATTTGGACACTTCCATCAACAAATGGAGCTCAAGACATAATCATTCATTGTTAATGAGGTGTGTTCCGAAAATAGAACTAGACTAGTACATAATTTTCAGGATTGAACAGAAAAGCACCAAATGCAACTTAATGAACACAAGAATTCGATAATTTAAACAAGAAATTGTTGCAGTACAGCCATACTACTGTACTTCGCTTCCACCGATCTATCATAGATACAGCAACATAAGAGAAAATGCTATAGAGGTTGTGAACTATGATAAACTTTATTACCTGAGCAACAGGTGCCGAAAGCACTATGATAAGAACTTGCTGCAAATTGTACAAAGAATGTAGCATCTATTGCCCAGAACAGAACTATCACTACTCTAGCAATAAATCAATTGTTCAATGCAACTCTTACGGTTTTGCTTCCATCAAATGCAAACTTCTACTTTCAGATGACGTGGAATTTCTACACTTAGCTTCCTTCTTTCCCTTTCCTTAGATACTCTCCAACCTACTGCGAGTATCTATGTAATTTTTATCCATTTCTGAATTTTCTCGGTATACCATTACAAACATATTCAACGAACCACAAAATCAATCCACAATTATAGCAGGTTAACCGTAAAAGACAATTCCCATATTGACAGCTCATTAAGCCAATATAACTGTGAGTGCACACTCTTCATCAGGCGGTTTGTAAATTTAGAGGCGATTGTTGTTAAGTTAAATGAAACATTTCTGGGATCTAATGAAGAACTAAACTGTGTCCAGATCACTTCAAAATACAAACAATAACACCAAAACAAGTCCAAGCCCAAAACTTTGATCTCCCTTCAAACAATAAATTTACAAGCATTACTGGTTCAGTCATGAAATTAGCAAGAAATAACAACGAAACCAAAAAACATACAAAGTTCACAACAATGCAGCCAATAGAATCAGCAAAGAACACAGGCACTCTCCACTTACAGCTTAGCCTTCACAAACAATTTAGATCGTACAAAACACAGCTAATTAAACAACCAAGACGCTAAATTGCAATAAACCCAATTCAGAACGCTCAATCAAAAGCTCAAAAAACAGCAAAACATATCCAATTCGGTCCTTAATATCTCGCAAAACCAAAAGGAGAATGAAGAGGAAAAGGACAAAAATTTGCATACCCCACTCATCTTCTTCCTGATCAATGACTGGAGAAGGGGTGTGTGGTTGAGAGGGGTCCATGGGACGCTGATGATCATGGATTTCAACGGCCACAGGGCGGTGAAGCCCAGATGATATTAGATCAGACGAATGAGTTTTATCACCCAACCAAAACTCTGCTATCTCGGTACCCTTAATACAAGACACCCTGAGAGTTCTCTTCCTCTTATTTATTATACAGCGAAACCTGAGAATCTTTGCAAACGGAAGGCTATCGGTGTTTATAATATAGAAATTAATTTAAATTGAAACCCTAAACCTAGAAAGTACGTAGCTTTCCCCTCAAAATTATTAATTTGCTCTGATTTCCTTACGTATATATTCTTTATCCTTAATTTTACTCCAGATTAACCTTGGTGGTCGGTGATGTTAAAGGGGTAGTTTTGTCATTTTGCACAAGTTTTTGGGTGTGTATGATTTGTGGCTGTGATTTCAGATCAATCTTCCTTGCCTCCAATCCATTAACATTAACACCTTCGAATATTATGCTCTCCTTGTCAAAAAAATAAAAAATATTATTCTCTCCTAAAAGAATCACGCACTATTACAATGGCCAACAGGAATCTATATTAACATTTGGAAAACTTGAATACTGGCTGCTTAATTGGGAAAATATAAGGCATATATGTTTAGATGTAAAAAGAAGATATATAATCTACCAGAAAATAAGAAAAGATATATAATATGTATATATATATATATATATATATATATATATAAAGTCATATTAGCGGGAGAGATTAATTCTGGGTTGGGATAGTAAAAAAGAAAAATTATGTCATATGTACTTGGGAAAATATGTCATAAGTTTGTGCCCACAACTTCGGGTAATGATAAATAAATTTATTATTTTATAGTGATTCCATTATTATCTATATATATATTGAAGCGCCCCGACCCGTAATTACCATACAGGGTAAACACGTGCCGGAACTGTTCTTACTACAGTAGCAGACAGTACATACCATGTATAATACAACACAATCAACTCCCAAATACAATATTCGTCACCCGAAACCGGGGACCATTATTCAATCCATTACACACCAAACTGATCAACAACCGATATAGTACAACAGCAAC
>JAKUCV010000875.1:0-22687 GCA_028386065.3 Turnera subulata | reverse complement strand
TGGATACCGTAGAGGAGCAGGTTTTCTTCTTGCTCTTACTGATTCGGATTCCGGCTTAGGTGAAAGATCCTAACACTACAAGTAAGTAAAATTGTTATACGGTTTACTAGCTTCACATGTGTTCTTGGTTGTTTCCCTTGTCTTCCGCTGCATATAACCACTTCTATATGAATGTCATATAGCTTAGGGAAACTTACAATAAGCACATGGATAAGTCAGCAGTTAAGGAATTCTTTGGTGAACAGGGCAAAGCCAAGGAGTTTGATGATTGGTTCCGCCAGGTGGAGAATGAGTTCACTTGTGCACCTGAGCAGAGGGCTCGATTTGCGGCACACAAGTTCTCGGGATATGCATTGACATGGTGGCAGGAACTTGTGGCCAACCTACCGAAGCCTGTGGAGATGCCATGGGAGGATTTCAAGGAGAAATTCTACAAGGAGTTTCTCATTGTTGGTTTTCTGGAGGAGCAGAAGAAGCAGTTTCTTAAGGTGAAGTAGGGACTAGATGAGTCGGTATCAGCTTTCAGGATCCGGTTCAGCATCCTTCTTTCTTATGCTAGGGAGTTTGTGCCCGATGAGGTGACTAAGTGTAGGTGGTTCGTTAACGGCTTACATACAGAGTTGGCGTTAGTTGTGGCTGGTGGAGGGCACAAGACTTAGGAGGCAGTTTGTGAGGCTGCTTTTGATGCTGAGAGAGTGTAGTTGATCGGGAAGGAGGCTCGGACAGCCGAGCAAAGGAAGCAGTCATCAGCTTCGGGACAGAAGAGGCAATATTCTGATGCCGAAGATGCAGATTATTCTGGTGGACAGGGTTCTTCTTACAGAGGTTTGAAGAAGTTCCGAGGGCAGAGCTATCAGGGTGGACCAGGCAGATCCTCGGGAGGACGGTCCTATCAGTCTGGATCTCAGGGACGGGGTTCCTCAGCACGATTCTCGGGTACATACTGGTATTGCAATAAGCCGGGACACCAGAAGTCAGCTTGTTACAAGTGGATTAAGGATAGTGGTGGCAGTGGTTCCCAGTATACAGTACAGAGTTCTGTGGCTAGTGGTGCTGTTTCTTCTGGTCCGAACAGGGGTGCCGGACAACAGGGTCGAGGTCGTGGGGGTTTTGGAGCTTCAAACTGCGGGGGTGCGACTCAGTCTGCTGCAGCTCCTAGGGTTTATGCCATCACCCGGGAGGAGGCTGCTGATGCCCCAGAGGTTATAGCAGGTACATTTATAGTTTTTGGTCAGTATGCACATGCTTTAGTTGATCTAGGTTCAACACACTCTTTTGTATCACGTGCATTCATGACCACTCATAACATAGAAGATGATAACCTTAGTAGACCTCTGAGAGTCCGTTTACCCACTGGTGATATAGTAGTTGTTAATCGAGTTTGTAGAGATGTATCGATAGAGTACGATAGTGAGAGTTTTTCTTTTGATCTTGCTGTCATGGATTTGGGAGAGTTTGATGTTATCCTAGGCATGGATTGGTTGTCCAGACACCAAGCAGTAGTTGATTGGCGGGCCAGGGAAGTGTCTTTTTCTTCTCTGTTGGGGCGTAGATCGGTGTTCGTTGGAGAACGAAGAGCCCTATCGGCGTGTTGTTTCTCTGCCATCCAAGCTTTCAGGATGATCCAAGAGGGTTGTGATGCTTTTCTAGCTCATGTGGTCGATTCTTCGGTACCAGTACCTAGAGTGGAGGATATTCCAATTGTTCGGGAGTTTCCTGATGTGTTTTCTGATGATCTATCTGGGTTGCCTCCGGAGCGGGAGGTGGAGTACACAGTTGACTTGGTACCGGGAGTTGCACTTGTTTCTATACCGCCCTACAAAATGGCTCTAACAGAACTTCAGGAGTTGAAGAAACAATTGGAGGAGTTGTTGGATAAGGGTTTCATTAGACCAAGCATCTCACCTTGGGGTGCCCCGGTCTTATTTGTGAAGAAGAAGGATGGCAGTATGCGGATGTGTGTGGACTATAGGCAGTTGAACAAGGTGACTGTGAAGAACAAGTATCCTTCGCCTAGGATCGATGACTTGTTCGATCAGTTGTAGGGTGCATCTGTATTCTCGAAGATTGACTTGCGATCTGGTTACCATCAGGTTCGGATTGCAGAGCAAGACATACCGAAGACTGCATTCCGCACTCGGTATGGTCATTATGAGTTTGTGGTTGTTCCATTTGGGCTAACAAATGCACCGGCAGTGTTCATGTGTATGATGCAGCAGGTCTTCCATGAATTTCTGGACCGGTTTGTGGTAGTGTTCGTTGATGATATTCTAGTCTACTCGAGTAGTAAGGCCGAACATGAGGACCACTTGAGACAGGTTTTGCAGAGGTTGAGAGAAGAACAACTCTATGCCAAGCTCAGTAAGTGTGAGTTTTGGTTGGATGAGGTCGCGTTTCTTGGGCATATTATGTCCGGTGAGGGCATTAAGGTGGATCCGGCCAAGATTAAGGTAGTCATGGATTAGGAGCCATCGAAGAATGTACCTGAGATATGGAGTTTTCTTGGACTTGCTGGTTATTACCGAAGGTTCATTGAGGGTTTTTCCTTAATAGCGGGTCCCATGACTAAGCTGTTCAGGAAAGACTGTACTTTTGTTTGGGATGACTGTTGTCAGAAGAGTTTTGAGGAGTTGAAGTGTCGGTTGACTTCTGCACCGGTTTTGACTGTTCCGAGACCCGGAGTGGAGTACACGGTGTTTAGTGATGCTTCTGGTTTGGGCTTGGGATGTGTTTTGATGCAGGAGGGTCGGGTGATTGCTTATGCCTCTAGACAGTTGAAAACTCACGAGAGGAACTATCCGACCCATGATCTGGAGTTAGCTGCTGTGGTCTTTGCTCTGAAAATCTGGAGACACCATCTGTACGGTGAGAAGTGTCGGATTTTCACAGATCACAAGAGTTTGAAGTACATCATGACCTAAAGGGAGCTTAATATGAGGTAGAGACGTTGGATTGAGCTTCTGAAGGATTATGATTGTACTATCGAGTACCATCCAGGCAAGGCCAATGTTGTTGCAGATGCATTGAGCCGGAAGAGAGTGGCTTCTGCGGATGAGGACTCAGTTTCTTATGCTTTGCCTTCCTTGGTGGAGCTGAGGTCGTTAGATGCACAGTTAGAGGTGGATGTTACTGGAGCGTTGCTTGCCAGTTTGAGCATCCGACCGACCTTGCGGGATGAGATCATGGAGTTGCAGTTTGGTGATCCTCATCTAGCGGAGTTGCGGGATAAGGCTCTCGGTGGAGAGAGTTCTAGTTTCTATGTCCGGAAGGATGGTGCTTTGATGACCGGTGATCGATTGTGTGTTCCGGATGTCGATGATTTGAGGAGATAGATCATGGATGAAGCGCATAATGCGCCATATGCTATGCATCCTGGTAGCACCAAGATGTACCAGAACTTGAAGAGTCATTATTGGTGGCCCGGGATGAAGAAGGATGTTGCGGAGTTTGTGGCTCATTGTATGACTTGTCAGCAGGTGAAAGCCGAGCATCAGGCTCCTGCCGGCAAGTTGAGATCTTTGACTATTCCGCACTGGAAGTGGGAGCATATCACTATGGACTTTGTGATCGGGTTACCGAGGATCCAGGGTCGACATAATGCCATCTCGGTCATTGTTGACAGGTTGATCGAGTCAGCTCATTTCCTACCGATTCAGCAGACGGATACAATGGATAAGCCGGCGAGATGATATGTTTCGGGTATTGCCTGTCTACATGGAGTTCTACTATCCATTGTGTCGGATAGGGATCCGAGGTTTACTTCCCACTTCTGGAAGAGCTTACAGTCAGCTTTGGGTATTAAGCTGAATTTTAGTACTGCATTCCATCCGCAGACCGATGGGCAGTCAGAGAGGACTATACAGACACTGGAGGATATGCTTAGAGCATGTGTGCTCAACTTCAGTGGTTCTTGGGATGAGACATTACCGTTGGTTGAGTTTGCTTATAACAACGGGTATCACTCTAGTGTCGGTATGGCGCCTTATGAGGCTTTGTATGGGCAGAAGTGTCGTAGTCCGATCTGTTGAGATGAGGAAGGTCTGAGACAGGTGGTTGGTCCGGACCTAGTCCAGGAGACTGTTGATTAGAACGAGGTGGTTAAGCAGTGCATGAGAGCTGCTCAGGACCTGCAAAAGAGTTTTGCTGATAAGCATCGTCGGGAGATGGAGTACAGTGTAGGTGACAGAGTTTTCCTCCGTGTTGCTCCCTGGAGAGGTGTTATCTGGTTTGGGAGGAAGGGCAAGTTGAGCCCTCGTTATATTGGTCCTTATGAGATCATGGAGCAGATTGGTCCGCTGGCGTACAGGTTGGCTTTACCGAAGGAGCTGTAGCGCATACATGATGTATTCCATATTTTGATGCTGAGGCGTTATCGGTCTGATCCTAGTCATGTTGTATCCCCGACAGAGGTGGAGGTTTCTGAGGATTTGACCTATGTTGAGGAGCCGGTGGAGATTTTGGCTCAGGAGGTGCGGTAGTTGAGGAGTCGTATCATTTCTATGGTTCGGGTCAGATGGAGCCGTCGTTCTCCGAATGAGGCTACTTGGGAGGTTGAGTCCCATATGAGAGAGCAGTATCCACATCTGTTCTGATTTTTATATCTTGTAATTTCGAGGAAGAAATTTTCTTAACTGGGGTAGAACTGTAACGCCCCGGATTTTCATAATTTAATTTATGGAATTTTCGGAATTTTTATTCCAAATTTTTCCCTTGAGGAATGTCCGGATTTTTGGGCTATGAAATAAATTATTTTATCTTGGTTATATATTAAGTCGTTAGTATGACGGGTACGGCCTTCGTGGGAGTTAAATCGGATTTTGGAGTTGGAAGTTAGGCTTATAAGTAGTTTCACTGAAACTACGTCGTTTTGGAGAAAAAAAAAACGTTGACTAGGGCGGGTTGACCGCGCCTCAGTCCAAAACGACGTCGTTTTGGGACTGGGCCGGCTTCAACCCTAAAACCCCCTTCCCTCTTCTTTTTTTTTCTTCTTTCTCTCATTTCTCTTCCACGCCGCCGACCCCCCCCCTCTCTCTCTCCCTACTCTCTCTCTCTCACGAGACAGTCTTCCCCGATTTCTGGCTCCAATCAGTTGTACCCGAATCCCTCTCTTCCTCTTCACCCTCCCTCACTCTCGTCGTCAACAACACATCACGTACCTTTCTTCTCCCCGCGTTGCTGGCTTGCACACCAATCGACATTGTCGCCTTTGAGACAGGGTCGCCGTCGCTATCAGTCGGGTAAGCCGACTCTCTCCCTTCCCTTCCATTTACTTATCTCCTCTTTTCTTTTCTTGATTTTGGCTTTTTGTGTTGTTGGGTTCCTTGGTGTTGTGGGTGGCGGCTGGGCTCGTCATGGCGGTGGCAGATTGTTGTGTTGTTCGTGTGTGTGTCGTGTTGTGTTGGTGGTTGGACGGTGGCGGGTTTGGGGTTGTTGGTCGGTTGTGCTGGCGGATCCGGTGGTACCTGCTGGTGGTCGAGTCTTTGCCGGCAGTACAGGTGGTGGTCTCGGTCGGCAGAGGCTGTTCAGAACCAGTGTCTGCGAGCTTCTTCTCCGGGCAGAGGTGCTTCACAGCTCGGGTTTTGGTGGTGGACGGATTCCGGGCAGTTTGTGTTGTTCTCCGGGTAAGGATGCAACCTCCTTGTTCCCTTTCAATTTCGTTTTGTGTTGGTTATTGGCTGAATTGGTTCTTTTCCGGGCTGTGGCAGTTTTTGTGTGGTTGTTCTGGTGGCTTTGGGTGTTTTTCGGTGAGTTGACCGGAATCCGGCGAGGCTCGGGAATTTTCCGGCGAGGCTCGGGTTTGGTTCCGACAAGGCAGAATATTTCCGGCTTGAGGGTATCTTTTCTTTGTTCTGTTTTATTCTCATTCTTGGCATGTATAATTAAACGTGCATCTTCATGTATCGGGAATACCGGGCTAGTGGAAACCGTGTGTGGGGGTGTGAGAGTGTGTGGCCGGAAATTTACCGACACGGGTAGAACCGTAGGCCGGGAACACTTGGGCTCGGGAATGACCTTAGAACGGTATTTAGGAAAAACCGGGCCCAGGCCCTGCTAACTGACTTTAAGACCTTAAGACTTTTTATGGACCTTAAGATATGGGCTTGAGGCTCAATGACTTAATTGGATAACCTTTCGACTTGGGTAACGGGCTTTAAGCTCAACTTCATAATGGGCTTTAGGCCCGGGATTCGGTTTTGGACTTAGATGGGCTTTAGGCTCGGGGACTTGTTATGGACTTTAAAGAATGGGCTTAAAGCCCAAATTCATAAATTGGGATAATTACAGACTTGTGGAAGTGGGCTTTAGGCCGAGAAATTATTTCGGGTTTTGATGGGCTTAAGCTCGGTTAACCCTAGATCCTTGTCTTTTGGAGTTTTTGTGGGGAGATATACCCTTTTGGGCTTAGACCCTGAAATTGCATAACCGGGTAGTTTAGGTCAGGTTTCACTCAGTTGAGCATATAGGTATCATGCATGCACGGTTTGTGATAATTGTTTTGTAATATTTGTGTGTGCCGGTATTCAGGCACGGGTAATACCTCGGGAGCTGGAGGATCTGTTTTGGGGAAAGCTCCACAGAATCATCGTCGTTGAGGTGACTTTATAAGTCTTTTTATGTTTGTATGCATGTGCTCGTTAGATTGGTTTGTTTAAGTTGCTTGCCTTGTTTGCTAACATGCCATGATATGTATTGTGTGTCTGTGTGTTACTAGTTGCCTGATGAGCATGACTTTTAAATTGTTGTGGGATATAACATGTGGAGTGATTTTGGGTGATCTATGTGATGTACTGTGGGTTGGAAACCCGGATGCTTGATTGAGATAATAATTCACACAACCCTGTTAAATCACAACTCTTGGCACACATGAACTCTTAAGTATGAACAAGAATAATGTACAGTAGAAGATAGGCTACTATGTGCTGATGACCGGTCGGTTCGAGCTGGAAGTGATACCCCTCGGGTTTGCATGCGGGATAGCATGGTATATGCGGTTTAGCATATGGGTCTGTGATGACCGGTTCTACCTCCCTCTTTCTCTCTCTCTCTCTCTATGGTGATATTTGGGCTTTATGCCTGGTTATGTTGGGCTTTCGCCCTGGTTGTCTTATGAGACAGGACCGAGCTCTACGCACACAGTAGGGGGCCCTGAATAATAAATATAATAAGAAAACTTACACACAACAGATGAAAAATATAAACTGTTTGCTTTATGTGGTTGGCATGTTACTACTGGTTATTGTGTGTTTGCTTACTTGTGTTTGTTTCTCTACTCTCCTTTCGAACTTTCTTCGCACACCTACATAACTAGATTTATACTGCTAACTGAGTAGGCGACTCACATAATCGCCACCATTGTTTTTCAGACTCTTACTTAGCGTGCAGTCTCTCTCTTCCTTTCCGGAGTACGGACGTGGTTATCCCAGCAGGTAGCTGTGCTTCTTCTCCCGGTTGGATCCATAGAGCCGACTTGCATATCATATTCTCCTTTGTTTTTATTTTATCCTTATCTTCCGCTGCATTGGATTTTGTTGGGATGTCAATATTGATTTTGATTATTATATCGGCAGTTTTGCCGGGATTTGATGTCTGATGATGTTTCGGCGGATTGCCGGGTTGACTTATGGCTTGATAAGCCGGTTTTCTCTTGTGCTTTATGACATCTCGTTTTATTAAGATTTTCAGATAATGTTTGGTATCAGATTTCGTGTCCCTGGTTTCGAGGGCATTTTGGTAAACTCCTTTGGATTAAGTATTTTATTTATACAATTGGGACACGGGTGTTTCATAAACAATAAAAGTGCATAAAAGTAAATGGGTTTCCATACAGTACCATTAGCGAAAACCAATATTATTTGGGCATTATAATGGTACACCAATAACGACACACAGATATAGATCCGGATATTATAACGCCATAGCGTTGGCAATTTGCTAAAATAATTTTGGCAACGTAACATTATGATGGAAACCCGTAAGCGATCCTTAGACGGAGGGAGAGATAGGAGCTCTAACTCGCAGAAGGATGCTTAGGAAGACGACAGCTTCGTGCCGAATTTCGATCCTAGAGGAGGGCAAGGGAGGTAGAAGAGGGAAAAAAAACTCAAACCCTTTATTATTCAACTTAGAGCGGGATGAGGAGGGAGATAGAAAAGTGCAAAAACTTGCACTAAGAGAGCACAACTCTCGGGGTGAGCTGAAATGAGGGGAGGAGACCCCTAATTATAGGCTTAGGCCACAGCGTAGTCATAAATACACAAGTTAATTGAATTTTGGGTTCTATGGCTTCAAGCCATGACTTCAGTTATAGCATTTTAAAAGTTCCAGACGGGGCCTACTCGGTGCTCGAAAAATTCTCAAAATAATATTGGAGGTGCTCCTCCCTGAGATCTCATGAATTTTGCAAAAAATAGTTCACGAATCGGTCGTGAGACGTGTTTTCTAGAAATGTCTGAAAAAATTGTCATTGCTTCAGGCTAAAACTCCGAAAATTCAAAACGGAGCCCGCCCGTGTGAACACCCCAAATTTGTCCTGCTAATAATTCGTTTATTTGAATTATCAATGTTTTTTTGTCTGTGGATTATTGGGATTTGATCCTAGGATGAAATGCGTTTGTAATTTAATTAGATGAGTTTTCAATATTTTATTATTTTTGAGATTTTTGTGTACTTAATTCGGGATTATTGAGATGATTTAATTATGAATTTAAGTATATTTGAATTCTGAATTTAATAAAATATGGATATTTAATTGTTTTAGGCTTTTAAATTATTTTGTACCCCTTTGAGATGATTTTAGGTATTAAAATAAATAAGAGCCTGGACTAATTTAGTATGGATCCTCCAGTGACCAAAGCCCAATAAAAACATTGGACTCAGCAACCATTTAGTCCTGTTTTTCGTCCAAAAATCAGATTAAACATTTTCCTTAAGTGTTTTTATTGTTTATGGAATATGGAGTGGAGTGGAGTGGGGAGGAGGTAAACTCAAATAGGAAAAGGGGAGGGGATAAGCTACAAGTTAGGAGGTTTTCTGGAGCTTAAAACAGGCAAAATTCTTATTAGGAAGGTCGTGGGAATCAAGCTGAACCGGAATAATGAGGATCAAAACCGGAAAGGAAAGATTAATTTTGGAAAAAGGTGTCGGCGGATATGGTGACATGACCGCCAGCACCTGGCGGGCATGTAGGGATGACTGCCAACGCCTGGCGGTCTTCGCGAGATGACCGCCTCAAAAACACAATTTCTCTCTTCCCCCCTCTACACACACATAAGCTTAGGTGCTTGGAAGAATTCTCTCTTCCCAAGCTTAGAAACCCTAGTAAGGGTTGGAATTCTGGTAGAGTTTTGTGAAGAAGAGTAGCAAGAAGGCAGCAGCAATTGGAGGGTAAAAGAAGAAGAGGAAGGAGTCGGATCAAGGCAAATCGGTGGTGGAAAGCACCCAAACCCGAGAGGAAGGTTCCAGTGCAGGCAGTCTCGGTAGAATCACGATATCTAGAGCTGTAGACGTCGGTTGCTGCATTCTTGGAGTCCTTGGAAAGTAGAGAAAAAGATCTACAACTTTTATGTTGACGCCAGATGCTGGTTAGGCCTCCTTCCATGTAGAATTCCCCATTGAAGTCAAGCCAAAATCCTGTTGAAGAGTGGTAAGCGCATAGAAGCTAGAGGAGGGCTTCAAGAGGTAATCCGTTCTGATTTTATTGTTGTTTGATTGCTGTGAACGTGTTGCTGTGATGCTGATTGTAATGCTGTGATTGTTGTGTGATTCATGTAAGAACTACGTGAGCTTTGAACCTATGACAGGGGGTATGTAGGCAGTTTCTAGTGGTCGAAACGCAAGCTCAATTTTATTTTATTTTCCTGTTTTGATTTTCAAATTCAGTTTTTATTTGTTATTGTTTGTTTTGTGCATATGGCATATGTTAATATTTAATTGCACATGATGTCGCACCAGCATGGATGGGTGCCTAAAACCTTCCCATCTGTGACAAACCCCCGGGTTCACATCTTTGCTTCGCTCATCGGTTGCCTTAAGGAGTCATTGGTTGGCTAAGGAAGTTATTTCCCTGAATTTTTCCCTAAAATAAAATTCGGGTGGCAACTCCAAAGATGTGGATGACAGCCAAGAAGAAGGTGGTGAGTGAGACCAATGAATTTTGGGTCGGGTACTCACAGCCCGGACATTGGAAAATTCTTTAAAAAATGAAAAAAATTTGTTTTTCGTGCCTCACATGCAACCGTTGCAAAAACCGGTTCGAAAAATGGGTGAGTAGAGAGTTTTTGACAAAAAACCGAAAAATCTCATGGCTTCAGGCTAAACCGTTATAAGGTGTGTTTCTATCATGAAAAAGATGATTGTAAAAAAAAAGGCTAAAAAAACGGGTCTAAAATGCATTTCTATGGCAAAACAGGCGGCGCTAGCTGTGACCGGCCGGGTCAGGGCAGTGACTGGCCTGGTCATGGTGGTGAATAGCCCGGTCACAGGCCAAGGTTCCTTAGTTTCCAATTTTGTTCAAAAATTATTTTCGATACCTTCCGGAACTCGAAAAATTTTGGAAAAATATGGGCGTGCTCGTAAGGACGACACAGATTTTTGAAAGTCAAAAATCTTTTAAAAATTCTTTTGGAAAGTCCAAAACTAGGCTTGGTCAAAGTTGTTGACCCATGGCTTTAGTCTATTCTTGCCTTTTTTTCAGAAAATTTGAAAAATAACCCGGCGCTCCGGAGACACTTTTGACACTCTCTTGGACGGGATGCAGGCAAATGCAAAACGAAGACACAGAACGGGAGAAAAAAATTGAGTGCTAACAATAGCATAACCAATAATGATCCTTGAAGACCGACTAAGCTTGTAAGGAGTAAAGAAAGGCCATTGAGCAAGGGACTGAACAAGTGATGAGTGGCACCACCACACCACATACAAATGAAGCACCAATTTTTCCACCCCACCACTTACAAAAATGAGTGGACAATTCAAAAGAAGATGATTCTTGGATTCCAGTTAAGAATGACAAAGAGAATACAAAATCATCAATGCTATAAAATTGATGATGGAATTCACTCTTTGATAGAATAATACAAGCTTGATTAAGGTAATAATATAACCTTGATGAAAGTAATACAACTTTAATGGTAATAATACAAGTTTGATAATATTGATAATGGAAAATAAATAATAAAGCTAAGATGTAGGGAGGTTAAGGAGAGTGTGTGTAAGGATGAGAAGAGGAGAGTTTATACTGGGAGATCAAAAATAGAAATGTGTATGAATGAAGGGTGTATTTATAGGTGAAAATAGGAGGATAAAAACAAATAAGTATGATTAATTCAAAAGGATAAAATCAAAAGGATATTAGGTAAAGAAAGAAAATATTAAGATTAGAAAAAATATAATTATAAAAAGTAAATAGCCAAAAGGGTGAGTTCAAGTTGAAGCTAGGTATAAAGGTAAAATATTTACCGATGATAAATTTGAGCATAGTAAAAACGAATTTTGCCAAACAGTAACAGTCACATCAAAAAATTTACTTATACCAATCAAGATTAATAATGCCTCAAATACCATCATTGAGTTTATCAAAAAAAAAAAAATACCATCATTGAGAGGCGGCTACAGCACTTTGTACGCGGCAAGATTGAACCACACATAAGGAATAAATCTCTAAAAATGCCATTGTTATAAATAAAATCCCGAGCTTTTAACCATATATGGGCCATCCTTGCTATCCTTCCAATCCAAAGAAGAAGTTAGAGTGGCACTATTCTGATGACCGATTGAAGGGAAGGAGTATCCATCAAATCCCCGTCACGATGAGGTCTTCTCCATGAGAAATTCCACATAGGTTGGGAATTGATAAGAACAAGTCCACAATGAGATAGAATAAGGCCTTGGATATTTCAATTTAAAGACACCATAACCTGTCCAATCATCATGCAAAAAATTCACCAACTACCCGTCTCCAAGCTTAATTTGAATACCATCTTTGAGATGTAGACATGATGAAACCAATAGCAGAAGCAGAATTTACAATCTTAATTGATGCCCAATCCAGATTAAATTTAGGATAAATGGAGGGGAATGCATGGTGTATTTATTTTTTATCAACATTTTCAACTCAGAATCAGATTCACCAGGTTTAATAAATGGCTTAATGCCCACTATAGGCCCTCAGTTATCCAAAACCACTTAGTTTGGGACCTGTGTTACAAAAACGTCAATTTCCTCCCCAAGCTACCTCATTTCAGCCAATTGAGGTACTCAGTTATCCAATTTCCACTCAAATCACCCAAAGTCAAAATTGGAGCACTATTCATCCAATTTGGCATATGCCGGAGACTGATGTGGACGCGCCACGTGGCTGCCAACGCCCGGGTGGCGCCCTTGACTGAGGTGGACCAGTAAGAAGATGACACGTGGCATGTGAGGGTCTTAAATTTTAAAATATTTTAAAGTGTGAGATGAATATTTTTAATATTAAAAAAATTTAAAACAAATCATTTTATCTCATTAATTTAATACCTAAATAAATAAAAAACTAAATAAATTATTTTATTAATTAATCTAACCAATCATATTATTCTATATAATTAATTTAATATACAAATAAATCAATAAATTTGACTGAAAATATTATTTATCTTCATATTTTTAAAATATATTCAACAATTTGTTTTGATAACTTATTTTCAATTTTTTAAACAGAATTGTTTTAAAAAAATAGAATAAAATAATTTTATACAGCTACTAACTAAAAAACACATTACAACCCTGCAATGTACATGTTAATAGTTTTTCAGGTACATGTACATGATAATAGTTAATCAAATTATAACTAATTCCTTCTCTTCTTTATTTAAAAAAAATCTAGGCAATTTCAGGAGGAAGAAGATGAACTCCGACGCCTTATCTACTCCAACGAAAAATTTCAGCACCCGAGCCTTGCCGGAAAATTCCAGATCTCGCCGGATTCCGGACAGTCCCAACGAAAAAGTTAACCAAGCCCAAAAATGAACAACACAAATCCGCCATTATCGGATCACCATCATCCCCAGCAACCCAACAACATAACAACTCAAGAACCACACAAGAAAAACCGGAAACTTACTGTAACAACCCGCACTGTTGGCCGTCTGTTTCGTGCATAAACTAGCACCAAACCCGAGCCAACAACCCTCACTGTGCGTGAACAACAACGCAACAGCCACCCCACAATCCAGCGAACCTGAGCACCAACACAGCCCCGATCAAACCCCGCACTGTTCGATTCCTTCTCTTTGTTTTCCAAACCCAAAAAAAAAACAACAAAAACAAAGTAGAAACAGACATGTCCTCCTCCTCCTCCTCTTTCCGTTCAGATCCGATTCCTTGCTCCGCTAAAATCCACCCTCTCGACGCCGACGACCTCTTCGACTGCCTCCCCCACTCCCTCCTCCTTCTCATTTTCAACCAAATCGGCGACGTCAAGGGCCTCGGCCACTGCTGCGTCGTCTCCCACCGATTCCACTCCCTCGTCCCCCAGGTCCACCGCGTCCTTGTCCGCGTCGACTGCGTCCTCTCCGACGACGACTCCTCCCCTTCCTCCGATTCCAAGCACCCCCCCCCCCTTCTCCTCCGCTGCCGCCGCTTGCTTCTCCTCCCTCTGCCGCTTCGTCTTATCCGCCATTGCCAGGCTCTACCAGGCCCTCGGCCAGCTCATCGGCCCCAAGCGAGACGGTTTCGTCGCGTCCCGGGCTCTCTCCGCTGCTGGAGTAGGAGTAGGAGTAGGAGTAGAAGACGGCGAGGGCGAAGACGAAGAGAATGAGAAAAAAAGAAAAAAAAAAAAGAGAATGAGGGGGAAGGAGGCAGAGAGAGAGGGGAAAAAAGAAATTTTCTTTTCTGATTTATCAAATTATTTTTTTTGTATATATAAATATTTCCATTTTCAAAAATATTTTCAAGGGTTTGGTTATTAATTTTTTTCCTCTTCTCTCAAGGGTCCTCATTGCATTGTTGTTTAATTTTTTTTTCATATTTTATATAAATAATATATTTAGTTAAATTAATTTATTTATCTAGGTAGTAAACTAATGAGGTAAAATGATTGTCATTATAATATGTTTAGTTAGTAACTGTACAAAATTATTTTACTTTAATTTTTTAAAAAGAATTTTGTTAAAAAAATTGAAAATAAGTTACCAAAAAAATTATTGAATATATTTAAAAACTATGGAGAGAAATAATATTTTGAATCAATTTTATTGATTTACTTGGATATTAAATTAATTACATTAGAATAATGTGATTGACTAGATTAATCAATACAATAATTTATTTAGTTTTTTATTTATTTACATATTAAATTAATTAGATTAACTGATTTGCTTGAATTTTTTTAACATTAAAAATATTCACCATACACTTTAAAATATTTTTTATTTAGGACCCCCCCCCCCCCCACATGCCAGGTGTCATCTTCTTACTGGTCCATCTTAGTCAAGGGCGCCACCCGGGAGCAGGCAACCATGTGGCACGTCCACTTCAGCCTCCGGCACATGCCAAATTGGGTGAATAGTGCTCCAATTTTAACTTTTGGTGATTTGAGTAGAAGTTGGAAAACTGAGTACCTCAATTGGCTGAAATGTGGTAGCTTGGGGGAGGAAATTGACGTTTTTATAACACACGTCCCAAACTAAGTGGTTTTGGATAACTGAGGGCCTATAGTGGGCATTAAGCCTCAATAAATTTCTAAAACCATTTAAAGAGAAGACAACAATTTTAGATCTCAAGATCAGTGATGCCAAACTCTTTAGGAACAGAAATTGTTAGTAAGAATAGTAGTTTTGAACTAGAGGAAAAGTCATTACAATTAACTTCTAAAAACTAGTAGGTAATAGAAAAACTAAAAATGCGTATTTTTCTTTTAGGTACATTAGAATCCTAAAAATATCCATATCTCCCATCCCCTATATCACCATTGTGAGCCCACTAAAAAAAAATCACCATTGCGATCCAATATATGACGAAAATACCAGTATATACAAGTCGGGTTAATTACATTATGACCCCCTGAATTCAAGTTTAATTTTGATTCATCACCTGAATTTTTTTTCATCAATTGACCACCTGAACAATGTTAGAGCTTCAATTGAACCCCTCCGTTAAAAATTTTAGGTTTCAGTTAGGTTATTTAACGGAACGCGTGGATGAGTGACACGTGGTAACATCTTAACCATTAATATTTTTTTCTATAAAAATATAACAAAAATATTAAATCAAAAGAAGAAAAGGAAAAAAAAGAAAAAAAGAAAAGTTTTCGTCGCTATGTTTGACGCTGACCCACAAGGTTGCTCCTCCTCTAATGCAAATCAAAATCATGAATTGTGAAGAAAAAAATGCTGCCCAGTTCCTCATAACATATGTATTACTACTGTATATTCCCACCAAATTCATCGCCATGACTATCGGTGAAAGATTAAGCCGTCGTCAAGGGAGGGAGAGTAGGGGAAGAAAAAAACAATGGGCTCTCAGACCACGATGATGGAGGAATGGACGACGAGCATCGACGGCTCGACTTCTCCGCCACTCACACCAACAATCCCTCCATAAGGGTGCTATTCAACACTCCCTTTTTTTTTTTTTCTTTTTATGTTTCCAATCTTATTGGATTTGTCGCTGGAATTGGGAAATTAAATTTGCAAATAGTTTTCTGGGTATATTTTCACAATTTGACGATTTGAGATTTGCTTTTGGAGATGGGCAGCTTGATTTTTGTCTGGTTCAACATCAACAATGCCATTTTTTTTGTGGCTTTTTTCAAGCAAACAGCCGCCGCTTACTCTTCATTCTTACCATCCCTTTTCTCTTCTTAGATTCACAGAACCATACATATCTCCTCTTTGTTTCCCTATTTCCAAAATTTCACCAATGACTTCTCTCTGTTTCTTTGCTTCCAAACCAATGACCCAAGGAAGCAATTAAACATGTTCTAATCGATGAAATTAATGACCAAATTGATTGGTATTATCGACACTAACAACTAGCTTCCTTAATTATTTTAAAATCTAGGATTTTTTCTATTAAATTTGTTTGCAGAAAATAATTGTATTTTGTGGCGCAAGCAGAAAGGAAGAAAAGAGGAAGAATGATAATTGGATTACTGTGGAGAGGATGCGGTAAAGAGGGGCTGTGGGTATTTGTGCGGAAAAGAAAATGAAATAGTGAGATATAAAGCACGGTTTGTAGCACAAGTTTTAACCCAACGACCTGATATTAATTATGAGGAGATATACTCCCCTGTGGTGGATGCAATTATTTTTAGACTGGCATTATATGAAAAGAAATTAGAAATGCATCTAATGGATGCTCTTACAGCCTATATTTTTATGGATTCATAAGTCATGACACAATAAAATAAAACTAGTTCACTACCCGTGGATTCCACGGGCTTGGTTAGTATTTTTTTAATAAAATATATTTTCTTTATAAATTTTAATTTTTTTATATTATTGTATGGTTTAAAATTTTTTTAACAGTATGCGCATTAAACTTGCTGCTCAACCAATCTGAAAGAAAAAAAAAATTAAAACTAATGGCCATATAAAATATTAAGTGAGCTCCTCTTTTTCTAATTGCATACCTGTATTAATTTATTCAATTTTCAGGTCAAATTTATATTTATGTATCGTCAATTTAATATTTTCTGATTTAGAATTCTTTAAATTTAATTATTATTCTAAAATCAAGCTCGCTAATGGCCGTATAAAATATTAAGTGGTATATTTAAAAAAAATGAATAGAATTCTAGGAAATAAAATTCTTAAAACTAATACTACCCGTGGATTACACGGACACGGTTAGTTTTTTAAAAATATACACATAAAACTTATTTAGGAAAAAACTTGGTTAGTATAAATTTTAAATATTTTTCAATAACATTTTTAATAAGTATACTATTTTTTTAAAACATATTGTTTTTTAAATTTATATCCCGTTTCTTAAAAAAAAATTATTCATTCTTTAAGCCAATATTTCCAAAATTTTTCTCCACAAACACAACAACTGAATAATTTTTTGTATTCACTTTTACTGGGTAACAATTTTTTGCTACTAATTTTCTATATTAATTTATATTATAAAATAATTTTTTTGTTTTTTTAATATAAATAGATTATAGTTTTGAGAAACACTTTATTTTTTTAAAATTTTTTATTCTTATTGATTCTCTTTTTTTTGGGTTTTTTTGTCCACTAATATATTAATTATTTTTATGCATCATCCTTCCTCTTTGTTTTTTTTGAATTTTTTTTCAATTTTAATTCTTTTTTTTAATAAAAATATTTCTTATAATTGAACCTTTTCCTTTCTGTATATATATTTTTTGTGTTGTTCTATTTTTTCCCATTCTAAATATTTTTTGTTAAAAATATTATTTAATGAGATTATATTTTTAAAAATTTTTTATGTTCCATATTAATTCTTTTCATGCTTAATTTTTTTTTGATGTTGTATATTATTATTTAAACTAGTGGTTTCCGATTTTTTTCCTTTTTTGGTTTTTTTTCTTTTTTTCTTTTTTTTGGAGGCTGTTTCATATTAAATTTGTTTTTAGAATTTAATTTTTTGAACCTATGTTTTGTACTTTTTAAAAAATTTGTTTTTTATTTCGGTTCTTGTTCTTTTAAAATGAATGTTTTATATAAATTTTTTTATTGCTCTATTATTACTTTAGGCTATGTTTTATACTTTTAATGTATATAACATTCATTTTTGAATAGTATTTTGTGTTTTATAATTTTTTATACTTTTTTTTTGTTTGTCCAAATATTATGTTTTTATTTTTAAAAATAAGCTAGTATAAATTTTCTATATTTGAAAGTATTCTTAAATTAATTAGTTTTATAGTGTTTGAAGAAAAAATTTCATTATATAATAAGATAATTTAAAAATTGAATGAGAAATCTCTTATTTCTATCTTAACCAAAAATTTCATGGTACACAATATTTTCATGATATTTTTTTCAGTACATTCATTATCATCCACCAATATGCGTAATCCTTCTCTGCTTGTTACGCGTGAAAGAGCAACATACAGTTGACCAAGTGTGAAAACTTGTTTCGGAAGATATAAACCAACACTTTTTAGTGACTGACCTTGGCTTTTGTTTATCGTCATAGCATAACGTATTGCAACTGGGAATTGTCTTCTTTTCAGCTTGAATGGCCATTTTGTGTCTGTAGTCATTGTTGTTCTTGGTATATAAACTTTGCTCCCCTGTTTCATTTCAGAAATCTTTTCTGCCTCAATGAACCACTTACCCATTTGTGTGACTATTAGCCTTGTACCATTGCATAGTCCTGCCTTCTGATTGATATTGTGTAACAGCATAATCGGTACTCCAACTTTGAGTTTCAGCTCGTGGTTTGGTATTCCTGGCATCTTGATTTTGTTCAAAAATTCAACTGGATAAAGCATGTCATGCTCTGGTATTGATGTTGAATGTGTACAAATGCTGTCACTGCTGAGGAATGTTTGTTCTTCTTCAACAATTTTTGCCATGATGTAGTGATTCATTTCTGTAACTACTTCATTTGTTGGCGCCAAAAAACCACAACATAAGGACCAGTTTCTTCGTTTAAGAATTTCTCAGAAAACATTTCTGCTTGAACTCCCCACAAAGTAACTTGATACTTATCATTCCTGAAATGTGATTAACAAAAAAAATGTTTAAAATAATATTTAAAAGAAAATGAAGTCAAAGAAAATGACAAACTATCTTACTCTGAAATTATGATTTCAGCGGAACGCTTCTTTAGTGTTCCATTGGTTGATGCTATTAATTCCAAAGAACCGAGAGAGACCAATATACCAACAACATCTTAATAAAAAATGGAAGGAAAAAACTAGAGCCAAATAAAATTTTAGATATGAATAGTTAAAAAAAAAGATATAATCAAACCTGATAAGTAAAGAGTCTTGTTGCATCTTTCTATAATTATATTTTGGTCAACAAAATCAAACAAATGCATAGGGATATTTGTTATTTCCCCTTTTACTTGTTCAATTTTTGTTGACCTAAAAAACTAAAGTTTATATTGGTGCTTTACAGGCCGGTATTGGTTAGTTTCTTTGACCACCTTGAAATTTGAGATTTTGTAAACCAATCCCTCACGCAATTTGGCCCGAAAATGTTGTATAAAGATTTTTTTTTATTACAGCATGTATCATTGAACCCTGGAAACACAAAAAAATGAAAAAGAAAAAAGAAACGGAGAAAAATGTTATAAAAAATATTAATATAAATAAATCAGATTTATTTTTTAAAAAAACACAATGCAAAAAAAAAGTAAATTAATTTTTAAGTGGCATGTGATATTTTTTATTTTAATACTTAGACTACTTAATATTTAATTTTTAATATCAAATAAAATCTCATATATTCTAGAAAAATTAGAAAACTATCACAATGGAAGGAAAAATATATTATAAACCTGAAAAAAACACAATGCCAAAAAAATAAAGTAGGAAAATAATGAACAAATCTGGAATATTTAAAAAACGAACACAATGCCAAAAAAATTAAAGCATGAAAGTAATAAATAATTATAGAAAATTTGTAACACAAAAACAATAAAATGAAAAAAAGAGAGAAAATATTATATTATTCTGAAAAAACAAATACAACGATAGGTAATGTTACCACGATTTTGTTTTTGAAAATATTCAACAAAAACAATGCCAAAGAATAGAAATATAACATAATATTCTGGGAAAAAACTAACACAATGTATAACAAACAGGAAATTAATATTTAATTCAAGAAAATTGACAAAAATTAAACTAATGCAATGTAAAAGAAAAAGAAAATAAATTAAATTCAGGAAAATTAAAAAAACCAACATAATACCAAAAAATTGGAAAATAATATATAATACTGGAAAAAAATGTAATGGAAGGGGAAAAAATATATATTATAAATGAGGAAAAAAAAAATAAAATACAAACAAAAAATATAAAAATATAAATAATACTGAAAAATTTAAAAAGACTAATACAATGTAAAAAAAATATAATAAAAATAAAAAAAATAAAAAAATCCAATGGAAATTAATATTGCCGTCATTTTTTTATAAAAATTTTGTGAAAATTAAATAATAATGTAAAAAATAAAAATAAATAAGCATACCTTTGAATCAATTAGAACCAAATCTAAACTGATAAGAAAATTTTGTAATTTGGTATTCAAAGACTCTCACATCATTGAAACCCTAACTTGAATTGTCCATGAATCCTTGTCAGGGGTCAATTCATCCAATGTGTGAATATTCATTCTCCTAAAAAAATAATATATTATACAAATTTAAATATAAAATTAAAGTGTAACACAAAAAAAGTATTTTCTTTTATATAAATTCTTAAAAATGTTAATACTTACTAACATTCATACTAAAAGAAAGAAAAAAAAAGGAAACTGAAAAATAGAAAACTAACACAGGAAAATAATATTTCATTCAAGGAAATTGGAAGAAATTAACACAATGCCAAAAAAATAGAAAAAAATATAGAATACTGGATATTTTTTTAAAACTAATGCAATGTAAAAAAAATAGGAAAAAAATAATAAATTCAAGGAAATTAAAAAAAACCAACATAATGCCAAAAAACTGGAAAATAATATAAAATACTGGTAAAAAAAAAACTAATGCAATGGAAGGGAAAAATAATAGATTAGAAATGAGGGAAAAAAAACAAATACAATACAAATAGAAAATATAAAAATGAAATTAAAATTTTCACAGAGATAAATACTTAAAAATCAAAGTAGAATTGAAAAGAAACTTAAAAGAAACTATAAAACACAGAAACTGTATTCGAATTTCATTGTACTGACATCTGGATTGTCTCTGTGTATTTTCAATTTTTTGTTTCTCAAAAGAAACCATAAGAGACACACAAAATTTTAAAACAAAATAGACAAAATAGAATTGTAAAGAAACTGTAGTCTCTGTGTATTTTCAATTTTTTGTTTCTCAAAAGAAACCATAAGAGACACACAAAATTTTAAAACAAAATAGACAAAATAGAATTGTAAAGAAATTGTAAAACACAGGAACTGTATCCGGATTTCATTGTACTGACATTCGGATTTCTCAGTGTGTTTTCATTTCTTTGTTTTTGAAAAGAAACTGTATGAGCAGAAACTTAAAAAACAAAAAAGAATTGTAAAGAAACTGTAAAACACAGAAACTGTATCCGTACATCAATGTACTAACATCCGAAATTCTCTGTGTGATTACACGTTTTTGTTTTTTTAAAGAAACTGTATTAGATACAGGAACTTAAAAACCAAAATAGTATTGTATAGAGAACAAAAAAAAAAGAGAATAAGATTAGTACGTACTGCAAGCTAAAAAAAGTAGGAAAACAGAGAAGAATAAATGGAGAGGAAACAATATCAAAAACAAAACCTGTACCTGTATTTATAAATATTTAGAGATAAGAGTTTAACAATTATCAATTAAATTTATTTGTTAAAAAGTCGGAACAAAATAAATGGGCTAAAGTTTTTTTTTAATCTGTTTTCATGGAGAGTTTAACTTTTTTTAATCTGATCCTGGAGGGTTTAACTTCTTTTTAATCTAATCTCAGTATCTTTTAAATGGTACAAGTTTAGTTTTGGATGAATTGTTTCGGAACAAAATCAATGAGTTAAAGGTTTTACTTTAACTCATCTTGCTAAAAGTGTAGTACAATTAAGATTGTATCATGAAAAAAAAAAATCTGGTGGTGGAGAGTACTAATCTTGCTAAAAAGAACCATACAGAATTAGCTTTGGATGAATTAGAACTGTATCACTAAAAAAAATTCTATGGTGGAGAGTACTAATCTTGCTAAAAAAAACCGTACAAATTTAGCTTTGGATGAATTGTTTTACTAATTTATTTTCAAAATTGCTAATCATGGAGGTTTTTTTTTGCATCTTTTCTTTGATTTGAATCGGTTGAAAATGAATGAGTTAAAGGTCTTTTTATTCTGAACATGGAGTGTTTACATTTTTTTTACTAATTTTGATAATTTATTTTTAAAAAAAAAACGGAACAAAATCAATGAGTTGGCTTTTACCCATACTCTGATTGGGATAATTATGAAAATTTTTCTTTAAAAAATCGGAACAAAATGAATGAGTAACTCATCTTGCTAAAAGTGTAGTATAATTAGGATTGTATCATTAAAAAAAAAAATCTGATTGTGGAGAGTACTAATCTTGCTAAAAAATCTGATCGTGTATAATTAGGTATCTTGCTAAAAAAATCTGATCGTGTATAATTAGGTTTTTCCTTAACTCTAATTGGGATAATTATAATGAAAATAAGGGCCAATCAAACAACACCTAGAACCCTCCACATGGCAAAAAATAAAGACCTCAAAGCTGTTAGGAACAATAGACTTAAGCTAGAGGGGGGGTGAATAGCTTATGATCGAAAATTAAAAACTTTGCAGGAAATGAAGTGCGTAATTGAAAAATGGAAGGACACAAGCAATTTATCCTGGTTCACACACACTCTACTAGTGTGGCTAATCCAGCCCTTCAAGTCTCACTTGAAGATTTCACTATCTACGTTAAGCTTACGGGTGCTTAACAAACCGTTACAACCTAGGAATTCTAGTCACAAGAATCCTAAACCCTGAAAGTTCAAGTCACATGAACTTCAG